>CAUYQG010122836.1:0-70251 GCA_963574415.1 Tarsius wallacei | reverse complement strand
TGTGGAAAGCAGTGTGGCGATTCCTAAAAGCTCTAAACACCAACCTCCCGTATGACCCCGCAATCCCCCTACTGGGAATATACCCTGAAGAACACAAATCACTCTATAAAAAAGATACCTGCACACGTATGTTTATCGCAGAATTGTTCACAATAGCAAGAACCTGGAAGCAACCATGCTGTCCATCAAAAGAGGACTGGATTAAAAAAATGTGGTACATATACACAACGGAATACTACGCAGCCATAAGAAAGAACGAAATCATGAATTTCGCAGCAACCTGGATGGAACTAGAGTCCATAATACTGAGTGACCTCTCACAGAAACAAAAAACTAAGTATAACATGTTCTCACTTATAGAGTAGACCTTGATCATCCAACGTATTACCACGGGAAAATGACTGACAAGGGTGGGAAACTATGGGGGGGGGGTGATGGGATTGATGGTGGTAGATGTCTGTCTGGGAATGGAGGGACACCTCTTATCATCAAGGGTGCCTGAATGAAGCATTTTTGTGTGCCTAACCCCTAACTGTGCCCCACAATACCACAATTAAAAAAAATAAATAAAAATTAATTTTAAATAAATAAATAAATAAATAAATACATTGTATTTAAAAAAAAAAACAACCATGAGGAGGTTTGCCAAGAGGACGCAGGAGAAAATAGAATGAGCTCTCGATAGCCAGCACTCACACAATTTTACCAAAAACAACAAAGTCATGCTGAATTATAACAGAGAGCATAAAATAAATATTGTTAGTCCCATACTGACATAAAATTGATTACATAAATAAATAGGAGGAGAAGAGTCAAATATTTTATGCAGAAGAAATTCAAGTCATTTATGTGGATATCCTTTCCCCTTGAGGGAAAGCATAACTTTTACCCCTTAAGTGTAGGGATGCATGATCATTTTCATCCACTAGCATAGGATGGAAAGGAAGAAAACAGGAGGACATTTACAGTGGGGGAAACTTGACAGATATTTCCTCAGCTAGGCGATCAATCAAAATCAGTTGTGAAAAGTCATGCAGATAATATGGATTTTTGATATGATGTGATAAGAATGGCACTCGACTCATATGGTCTTCCCCCAAAAAACTCATAACCCCAGTCTAATCGTAAGAAAACATGACTAGGAAAATCTTACTGAAGAATTCCTACAAAATGGCCAGTACCCCTCAAAACTGTCAAGGGTTTTAAAAACAAGAATAGTCAGAAAAATGATCACTATCAAGAAGAGTCTGAGGAAACATCATAAACAAATATAACCTGGTATCGTGGATGGAATTCTGAAACAGCAAAATGATATTATATAAAACTAAGATTATTTGACTAAAGTATGGGCTTCAGTTAATAATAAGGCATCAGAGAGTGTCTGGAAGATGGTGGCCAAGCCAGTCAGACTATGCAAGTCCCTGTGTGAGTGAGTGTATGGAAAATTTTGTGTGCATGCTGGTAAGTGAGTGGGTATGTGAGTGGCTGACTGAGGGAGGGCTCAGGAGCAAACAGCCAAGGCTTTCCTGGTGAAGCAGCTGTTGCCACAGCTGCTCAGATTGGACCCTAGCAATCGCTGGGATGCAGACACTGAGCACCATTTTTCTTTTAATCAATAAAACTCTTCCTGGGAAGAAGATGCTGGGAGAGACTGACTAAACGAGGGCTTATGAGCAAGTGGCCGGGGCTCTCCTGGTGAAGCAGCTGGTACTGCAGCTGCTCTGCTTGGTCCCTAGCACTTCCAGAATCGCAGAAGCTGAGCACCTTTTTAAAAAAATTAACACATTTTTTCTGCAAAAAAGTGGTAGGTAGAGACTACTGGCTCCAGGCTCTGCCTCACCACTTCAGTACCTAGCCGGACACTGGCAACAAGGGCTGTGGAGGGAGCCCAGAGGCAGAGTCTCACCAGAAAAGATGAAAGAGGAACCTTGCCACTATCTTGAAAACAAGGCAGGAAAGTGCTCTGACTTGCTCACCATGAAGCAACAGACTCAATCTCTGTGATCGGCAGATCAACTAGTTGGGTTGATTTTGACCCAGAGGGAATACCTGAAAGCACAAACTTTGGAGGGACAGGACAAGTGCTGAGTCTCAGGTGCCCCACCCTCTACCTTAATTCAGTTGCAGGACAAAGTACATGGCCAGAAAAGGGTGAGGAAGACCTCTAAAGGAATCAATGGTGAGTCAGGGTCTGACTCAACCCCCCTCCTCCCCAGAAATCCTCTGAATGTCAGACCCACACAGCTGGGGCATGATTGAGAGAGACAAACCCAGGAGGAGCCTGGATGTCAGTCTCAGTAGAACTCCATTCCAGGATAGGCCTGACTGGGGCAGCCCTCATGATTGTTCCTGGGGAAGAGACAATCCCACACCTCCCCACTGGAGGGGATGCCCCTGAACATATGAGAGTGGGAGGGGAGGACTGCACCTACACAGACCCCCACTGCCCTTTCTCCTTCCCTGTTCTGGACACTGGGGAGAGAGTGAAAGAGGTGGAAACTCAGCAGGAGATGGGAGAGAAACAGATGAGAGGAAAAATCACACAGCCTTTCACAAAGGGCAGGGATTTTTCTTTCTTTTTTTATTAAAAAATTGTTTTTACCTGTTTTTTTGTTAGTTTTTCTGTTATTTGAATATTTTTCCTTTGTGCATGAATGTGTAGGTGAGGGTTTGATCTGCAGCCCTTCCTTTGTTATTTTTTTTCTTTCTTCTTTTGTTTGTTTTCTGTTTATGTATGTATGTGAGTAATTGAGTGTTCATCTTTCAGTTTTTATTTTGTTGTTGTTGGTTTGTTTTTTCTCTTTTGTTCTTTTTTTTAGGTTGTGTGTGAATATATATGTGAGTGTTCAACCTGAATTCCTATTATTTATTTTTTTTTTCTGGTCTTTCTCTTTTTCTTCTCCACTCATTGTGTGCTAGGCATATGGGTGTGTTTAGTTTTCCTGGGGGTTTTTGTTGTTGTTGTTGTTATTTTTTTGGTTTTACTTTGTTGTTATTCCAGCTTGTTTTGGTTTGTGTGTGTGTGTGTCTCTCTGTGTATGTGTGTTCAATTATATTTTCTTTAGTTTCGGCTTTCATCGTTCTGTAGTATTTTCTTTTTTTTTTTTTTTTTTTATTTTTGTCCATCTTATTTTATTCTATTTTTCTCTGTTCTTCTCATTGCTGTTACTGTATCTATGAATCAGGGGGTACACACATGTACACCTTGGATTATCATATAGAGTGGTGATGGGGAGTGGGTCTCAGGGAACACATATCACAATCAGTAAACATTGTAATTTGCAAGTCGTTTCGAAATCCTAGCTCTTCATCCTCTACCTTATTCAACTTTCAAAGATGCAAGAAACAGCAAAGCTTCCCACCCACAGTCCTGTTTCAAAATAGAACAAACCCAGAGCCCAAATCAGGAAAGAATAGAGGTCTGAGCAAAAATAAGAAGTGAAAGCCTCGCCTCTCCCACTGCTACTGAATAACGGAACTGAAGAGAAATGAAAGAAATCTTTCACAAATGAGGAAAAACCAATGGAAGACCATAGGTAATTTCAAGCGTAAAAAAGAGAAAACACTTGAAAAATCAGACCTTGGAGCCCAAAGAATGGAAGTCACCAATGACTGGCCCCAGAATATGACAGGGATTAGGGAATGGATGGAAAAAGCAAATAAGACTCAAGAAAGACAAGATGTAACACTGAAAGAACTTGTAAGAGAGATTTGCCTATAAAAATTTCATCCAGGAAATAAATAACAAAATGACATGCATGGAAAATCAGAATTAATCTAGCAGAAGAAAGAATCTCAGAACTTGAAAACCAGAACATGGAATTAACCTGATCTCTAAAAATCAAAGAAAGAAGGCTTGGAAAGAAAGAACAAAACCTACAAGAGATGTGTGATTATATCAAGAGGCCGAACCTGCACATGACTGGCATCCCAGAAGAAGAAAGGGAAATGGAGAATGCCTTGGAGCAAGTATTCTAGGAGGATACCCGAGAAAACTTTCCCCATCTCACCAGAAATGTGACCAGACAAACACAAGAGATACAGAGAACCCATACAAACATCAAATGGGAAGACAAACCACTAGACACATAGCAATTTGCCTTAACAAAGTAGTCACAAATGAAAAAATACTACAGGCAGCAAGAGAGAAAGGTCAGGCTACCTATCAGAGAAAAACAATCAGAATAGCAGCGGATCTATTGGCAGAAACACTACAAGCAAGAAAGAACTGGAGTCCTATATTCAAAATCCTCAAAGATAAGCAATTGCAGCCAAGAATTTCCTACTCAACTAAGCTCAGCTTCATCAGTGTAGGAGAATTAAAATCCTTTCCAGACATCCAATCTCTAAGAGATTATGCAGCTTCCAAACCACCTTCTATAGGAGACACTTAAAAAGGTATTAAGCACAGAAGAAAGAAAGACCACACATTTTCCAAGAGAACAGAAGAGCACAGAATCAACAAAGAATATATCGCAACAACAAACTTGAAAACACACACATACATTAAGTCCAAAGCTAAAATGAAACAATCAAGCAAACAGAGAAAAAACTTTATAAGAACCTCACAAAAAGGATAAGCAATAACATTTCAGTAATCAGCCTGAATGTGAATGGACTAAATGAACCACTGAAAAGACACAGAATGGCAAACTGGATAAAAAACCATTACCCAATTATTTGCTGTTTCCAGGAAGCTCATCTCACCAAAAAGGACACACACAGATTCAAAGTTAAACGATGGAAAATGAGTTTCCAGGCAAATGGATCACAAAAGAAGGCAAGAGTCATGATCTTAATGTCAGACAAAACAATCTTTAAACTATCAAAAATTTAAAAATATACAAAAGGACACTACATAACAATAAAAGGCTCAATCTATCAACAAAAAGTATCCATCCTAAACATATATGTGCCCAACATAGGGACACCAACATTTATAAAGCAACTATTAAGTACACTAAAAAAAGATATTGACTCTACTTTCATTATAGCAGTAAACTTGAATACCCTACTAATAGCCCCCATCAAGGCAAAAAATCAACAAGCAGATCCAGAACCTAAACTTGACACTTGACCAAATTGACTTAATAGATACCTATTGACTTAATAGATACCTAACCACCCAATGACACAGAACATAGAATTTACTCATCACTACATGGAATGTACTCCAAGATCAACCATACCCTTAGCCATAAGTCAAGCATAAAAATTTTCATAAGGTTGTAATATTGCTATGCACCTTCTCAGACAACAGTGGAATAAAAATAAATATAAACAGCAATGACATTTCCCCAAAGCCCACAAAGACATGAACACTAAACAGCATGATACTGAACAACAACTGGGTCAACACTGAAATCAAAACAGAAACTAAAAGATTCCTGGAAACAAATGAATGAAGAAACATCTTACCAAAACATTTGGGATGCCATGAAAACAGTTCTAAGAGGGGAATTTATGTCTCTATGAGCACACATCAAGAAAATTGAAAGATCACAAGTTGAGAGACTAACAAATCATCTAAGGGAGCTGAAAAGAGAAGACCACCAAAACTATAACTTTAGCAGAAGAATCTAGATCAACAAAATAAAAGCTCAAATAAGGGACATAGAAGAAAAAATATCATAGAAAACAACAACAATACAAAAAACTGGTTCTTTGAAAGAATTAACAAGATTGATAGACTCCTAGCCAGAATGACCAAGAAAAAGACAGAAAAACCCCAAATAAACACAATGAGAAATACAAAAGATCAAATCACCACTGACCCCAGAGAAATATAAAAAATTATCAGAGATTACTATGCACAACTGTATGGAAGCAAACTTGATAACCTAAATGAAATGAAGGACTTTCTGACATCACACAACTTCCCCAGGTTGAAACAAGAAGACATTGAGACACTAAATAAACCAACAATAACCCAGGAAATTGACATCGTCATAAGAAAACCACTTCCAAAAAAATTCCCTGGACTGGAGGGCTTTCCAGAAGAATTCTACAAAACATACAAGGAGGAGCTGATACCAATCCTTTTGAAAGTATTCCAGGCAATTGAGAAAGATGGAATTTTCCCCAAATCATTTTATGAAGCTAACATCACACTGATACACAAACTGGGTAAAGATCCAACAAAAAAAGAGAACTACAGGCCAATATCCCTTATGAACATAGATGCAAAAATCCTCAACAAGATTCTAGCAAATCGGATCCAAAAACACATCTCAAAAGTCATCCAACATGACCAAGTAGGCTTCAATCCCAGGATGCAGGACTGGTTCAATATCCACAAGACCATAAATATAATTAAATACATCAACAGATGTAATAACAAGAACGCCATGATTATATCATCAAATGCAGAAAAACCTTTAGATAAAATCCAGCATCTCCTCTTGATAAAAATCATCAAACACCTAGGTGTAGAAGGAACATACCTCAAAATAGTAAGCATCATCTATGATAAACCCACAGCTAGCATATGAATGAACAGAAACTGGAAAAACTCCCCTTGCAAACTGAAACAAGACAGAACTGCTGTCTCTCACCCATCTTATTTAACATTGTTTTGGAAGTCCTAGCTAAAGCCATCAAACAAGAGAGGGAAGTCAGGACCACCCAAATAGTAAAAGAGGAAGTTATCTCTCTTTGCTGATGATATGACCCTGTACCTCAAAAATCCAAGAGAATCTGTCAAAAAACTGCTTGCACTGATAAAGGACTTTGGCAGAGTCTTGGGGTACAAAATAAATGTGCAAAAGACAGTTGCATTCTTATATACCAACAACAAGCAGGCAGAGAACAAAATACAAAGCACAATCCCATTTACAAGAGTCACACAAAAAAATGAAATACCTCAGCATCTTCCCAACCAGAAAAGTGAAAGACCTTTGCAATGAGAACTACAAAACACTGCTTAAAGAAATCCAAGAAGGCACAAACAAATGGAAAAAATTCCATAGTCATGGATAGAAAGGATCAACATTGTTGAGATGTCAATCCTACCAAAGGCAATCTGCAGATTCAATGCAGCATCCATTAAATTACCAACATCATTTTTCTCAGACCTGGAAATGACAATACAGAAATTCATATGGAAACATAAATGACCATGAATAACCAAAATAATCCTTAGCAAAAGAAACAAAGCAGGAAGTATCACACTTCCAGACTTCAATCTTTAGTATAAGGCAACAATAATAAAAAAAAGTCTGCTATTGGTACAAGAACCTGCATATAGACCTTTGGAACAGGATAGAGATTCTGGAAGCAAAGCCTTAATTTCTCAATCAACTCATCTTTGACAAAGCCTGCAAAAAAACCACTGGGGAGAGGAGAACCTATTCAGTAAATGATGCTGGGAAAACTGGCTGACCACATGCAGAAGACTGAAAGAGGACCCCTACATGTCATCATATACAACATCATATACAAAAGTACAAAAGTCAACTCTAAATGGATCAAAGACCTAAATGTAAAACCTCAAACTATAAGAACCTTAGAAAATGCAAGAAGCACCGTTATGGAAATTGGAACTGGCAACCAATTCCTGATAAAACGTCCAATTGCCCTTTGCCGTAAGAGATAAAATAGACAAGTGGGACCTCATCAAGCTGACAAGCTTCTGCAAAGCAAAAGATACCATCAAGAAAGTGGGGAGGTAGTCCACGGAATGGGAAGACATATTTGTCAACTATATATCTGACAAAGGTCTAACGTCTAGGATCTACAAGGAACTCAAATGTACTGAAATGAAAAAACAAAACAAAACAAAAAACAAAAAAGTCCAGCCCCATTAAAAGGTGGAGGAAAGACATAAGTAGACACTTCTCAAAAGAAGATATACATGCAGCCAACTGACACATGAAAAAGTGCTCAGCCTCACTCATCATCTGAGAAATGCAAATCAAAACCACATTGAGATACCACCTGACCCCAGTAAGAATGGCCATCATTAGCAAAACAAACAACAGAAGCTGACTAGGATGTGGAGAAAAGGAACACTTCTACACGGCTAGTGGGAATGCAAGCTAGTGCAATGCCTTTGGAAGACAGTGTGGCGAGTTCTGAAAGAACTAGACATTGACCTTCCAAATGTCCCAGCAATCCTCCTATTGGGAATATACACAGAGGAACTCAAGTCATTCTACCAAAAGATATCTGCTCATGCATGTTTGTTGCAGTTCTATTCAGACAGCAAAAGCATGGAACCAACGATTCTGCCCATCAACCCTGAACTGGATAAAAAAAAATGTACATATACACAATGGAATATTATGCAGTCATAAAGAAGAACACAATTACAAATTTTGCAGTAACTTGGATGAACTTAGAATTGATATTACTGGATGATCTATCACCGAAACAAAGAACTGAGTATCATATGTTCTCATTCATAAGTGAACCTTGAACGATTGTCATAATACTATAAGAAAGGGATTGCCAGTAGTGGGAAACTGCCAGGGGAGGCGAGGTGGGATTGGCAGTTGAGGTAAACTGCCAGAGGAGGAAGGAGCGCACCTCATCAACAAGGGTATCTACAAAATTAACATTTGTATACCTAACTCTATTTTTATCTTTAAAATGAAAAAAGAAAAATATTAATAAGGCATTAATATGGGATCTTTAATTTTAACAAAGGTACATGACTAATGCAAGATGCCAATGATGGAATAATTGAGTGTATATGAGAACTTTCTATACTATGTTCACAATTTTTCTGCAACCATGAAACTGTTCCCCAAAATAAACTTCATCATAAACAAACAAGTAAAGCGGTAAGTGAATAAATCAGTGTCGTTCATCGGAGTGAATTGGAGAGCTAGAAATCATGGTCTAGTACGGCTTCCCTGAGATGGTAGCTTTTGGAAAAATAATGATGTGAAATCAGAATTTGAGCTACTTAGATGTATTTGGACAGCAGTCCAGTCAGAGAAAACAATGAGAGTAAATGTTTTGAGGCGAGGACGAAACACTTATTGCAGACTTAGCAACATAGTGGTAAATGACCACCTTCACAAGAACTCTTTTAATGGAGTGGTGGAGATAAAAGTCTGATTATAGTTTATTTTAGGTAATGAGGAAAATGAAAATGTGGACACAGTGTATGCAGACGACTCTAGAAATTGCATACTATAGACAGGAACAGGGTTCTGGGGCAGTAAGGAAACATTGGTTTGAGATGAAATGAGATCTTCTGCTGGTATGGTCATTTTTTTCTGTTTTTGTTTTGATAATGTTAGAGCATAATGACCTAGTGATAAAAACAATCCAGTAGAAATGGAAGGAATAGGTTAATATAAGAGAACGAGAAGAATCAGATATTCCGGAAGCAAGACATTTGAATAAATGGAGAGAAGATGAGATGCAGTCACATCCAGAGCAACAGGAGATAAGACACAGAGCACAGAGTCAGATGTGGGAGGTGAATTGCATGCACAGCCATGGAAGCATGCAGAACTTCTCTTTAAGTGTCCATGCCTCTCTAAGAAAGAAGTACCAAAGTCAACCACCAAGAAGGGGAAAGACAAAGATGGGAGGTAGCTTTGGGTGTTTGAGGAATAAATAGAATGTTTGAGCTAATCACCTTTGCAGTGTAAAAGAATGAAAAAATTAAGGAAACAAAGTAAGATTGCCAGGCGTCACTGAGGGGACATCTGAAATTTAAGGTAATACTTTTAAACTGAGATGGGTAAACAGAGTTGTGTTGCATGTGTGTGGTACCAATGACTCAGAGTTAAAAAGATAGCTGAAATTGTGTCAAATTGAGTGTGATTGAGGAAGACAGTTACAAATGAACTGTAAGTGCGCCCAAAAAACAGGCGTGACTACTACTGAAATGCCAGGGGTTTGGTCAAGCTTTTGTTGCTTGCCAAATAAAAAGCCAAGCACCGAGACAACTATTCCCCGGGAATGAGGTTGTTTTTTTTTTTTTTTTTCCAGGTGATATTAGCAATTGAGAAAGATAGATCAATCTCCCATTCATCTTTCTGGCTGATACAGGCTGGAGGATTTCAAACTTGGACCCCAGCTTGAGAGATCAAGTGGATTCTTGGCTTCACGCAGAAGAAAAATTCTAGAATGAGTCAAAAAAGTAAAGCAAAAACAAGTTTATGAAAAGAAAAGAGAAGCAGAGAAAAGGCTCATCTATAGGCAAAGTAATCCCTGTACGTCACAGGGGTTTCAGTTGGAAAATGAAAACAAGTTTACTGAAATGACAGATAGCAGGGTACTCCAGGATCAGAGCAGCCCTGTGACAGAAAACTGACTACCCCATGGGCAGAGTGGAAACCATAAGGGTAGATTAATCGTGGGTTATCTGGGAAAGGGGTCGGGACTTCCTCTAATCAAGGGTTTCTCCCCTTTTTATACCATATAGAACTTCCAGGAGTTGCCATGATGATCGTAAACTGCCATGGCACAAGTAGAAGTTTAATTTAGCATGTTAACTAATGCATTGTAATTTGTGTACAATAAGCAAAAAGGTTAGGTCATCGCTGTCTTGTTTGAGCTGGCTTTGGCCAGTTCTTTGCCACATCCCATCTTATCAGCAGATCCTGGTGACGTATGGCGTGGGGAGGGAATCAGCTTCACCTCTTGGTATGAGAACTCTATCCTGCCCAACTTTCGCTTCAGGAGCAATTAAAATGGGGGTTTATGTAGTTAGTAAAGGGATGTGACTTTGTGCAGGAAAACAGAAATTAGGAAGGAAAAGGGAAGCAACCACAACGAATGAGGGATCTGTCATCTCCCTGTCTTGATGCAGCAGGCTGGTGAGTTTCATTCCCTACCTCAGGGCTGGTTTCCTTAGGAAGAAGCTCAGGTAAGACAAAAGTAAGTTTCAAGATTTAAGATGCAAAATCCCATGCATATCAGTTCTATGGGGCAATTTGACTGATTTCAAGACTATAAGGCAGTTATTGGACAGAAAATAATTGTACAATTGGCTTAAAAGTTTAACTATAGTGGTTTCAAATAATTTACAGTAATCGAGTGAAAAGGTAGAAAATTAGAAGTTACGTGCAATACCTTATGAATAGGTAGTTGTCAGAAAATGTGATGCTTGAAATTCTGCTTATGGAAAGGTGCAACTGACAATTATTAAAATGCAATTACTACGATATATGATATGAGCATAAACATCATTTTAAGGTTGCACGAAGGACAAGATTATGAGAGGTGTGGTATTCAAGACTGAAAAGAAGACTTTCTCATGAATATGGATTTGATGGTCAGTTCCGCCAACTACTAGATACGTAGTCTTAAAGTCCTTAGTTTCTCTAATCTTCAACTTTATTTTTTATAAAATGAGGATAATGACACTTATCTCAGAGATGTCTTGAGAGTTAAATAATAATGACCATAATGATGATTATTATAAGAAAAATGTATTTATTGAATACTAATAGTGTTGTAAGCAATTTATGTGTAACAAATTAATCTAATGAAATTTTGTATCTTTAATGTAGTGTTTTCCCACTACAGTGCAATTATTACTTGTCCAAGACAATCATATTGATAAGCTTAATCAAACAACAACAACAATAACAAAAGTTAAACTTTAGTGACGAGAAATCCCCTTCTTCTTATAGCTCTTCACCCTCTCCCAATCCTACTACTGATAGAAGTCCCTTGCCTTTAAATGTCTAGTGTGTTGCCTCAGTGAAATGGCAACAGTTGCAGGATTTTATTTCATTCCCACATCCTTGCGATGAGTTTTGATTACAGCTTCCTCATGACCAAGGAATGGTCTACCCCAGTTTATACTCTCCCTGGATTTTCGGTTCATTCAGTATGCAGAGCTACCTACAAAAATTGTGGGGTCTCACACAAAATGAAAATGTCCAAAACACAGAAATATACAAAATATAAAGCTTTTCCTTTCTCTGTGAGCTCTCTCTAATTGCCATCCTATATTTGCTACTTATATAGCAAATATTTGGTATATTCTCTTAACTAGCTGATAGTGATATCTTTTTCTTTATATTATATTTAATCTTCATTAATAGATAATTAATTTAATTGATAATTAATTAGTAAAATAATGAAATAAATAAATCATCAGTTATTTGCATGTTTTTCTCCATACATCTTATTTTTCATATTTCCCTGCGTGCCGCAGTAGCTTTTGTACTTTATTTAATTATCTTTTACATGTCCATGGAACTTAAAGATGGAAGATGGATAAAATTAATAACCCACCTCACTATCCTGAAAACAAAAAGCTTCTTGCTGCTAGGTAGTATATAAAGAGTACCATATTTCTAAAACAAGTGTTATTTACAACCAATGTGTAAAAACGTCCCGAAGACTCAGAAATATTATAATATGCCTACTATCAGACAATAGAAAATGGTACTGTTTGAAAGCACATCTTTCTTACTTTAAAATCCATATATTTTATACTCCATTGCCTCATCATGTTACATAAAGGAGAGGAATTATAAGCAATAAATTACAAAAGAGTAATTTCTCCACATTTATTTCAAGATCAATTTTAGAGAAAAATTAAATGTGTCCCAATATAAGAGGGCTTAAGGAAATTTGCTTGAAAATACACTATTACAAAAAAAAAATCAACAAATATACTGACCACTGACTTCACATTTGCAAAGATGATGACGATTTCTCACTCATAATAAATTCAGAGGGAAAATATATATCAGGTTAACAGAGTATACGTACTCTTGCTCAAAACCCAGGTTCCCGAGTCAGAGGTCACACCCTAAGTTCTAGTTCTATCATATTTTTTAGCTGTATTTTTTCTTAGTAATTTTGTTAAATCCTCAAAGTCACTTCTGTCATCTGTGAAATATGGGAAATAATGGTAAATGTTTATAATGTTGAAAATATTCTTTGCCGATTCTTTAAAACCTTGAAAACAATTCTAATGCCAATAATTAATTACTGTTAACATTTTATCCCCTTACCTGAAAAAAATTTCTCTTATCTGAGTTAGTGTTACATATGCAAGGATATCAAGATAACCACTAAAATTCATGATTCTATTAAGTCACAAGCTGAAGTATACAGGATCACAATCTAAATGGCAGTGCAGTCATCATTTTGTATCCACAGGGGATTGGTTCCAGGACCCCTGTGGATACCAAAATCTGCGGATGCTCAAGTCCCTTATATAAAGTGTATTTGCATATAATCTGTGCACATTTACCATGCTCTTACTTTATTTTTTGTTTGTATAAAATGAGAAGGTATACGTGCAGCTTTGTTACAGGGAAATATTACATAGTGTAAACCATCTCTGGATTACTTGTACCTAGTAAAATATAAATGTTATGCAAATGGTTGTTATGCCACTCTTGTGACGTGTAAGACCCTGAAGGGGTCTCTAAATGTTAGGTTAGACTGGCCGTGGTAGGGTGGAGCCATTGGGTACGGCGTGAAAGATGCAAAGACTTGCACAATGAGTAGGATAGAGAACATTTATTTAGAAGGTAAATTAGAGGAAAAGGGTGGATCTACCTCCCCAAGAATGAAGAGGGAGCCAAGCACGAAAGAAGTGTTTGAAATTGACGGTTTGAAGCTGGGTGCTTCTAAGTTTTTCTCAAGAAGGCTGGGAACAGGAGCATTCCTGTGAAATGTAACAGAGTGGGGCATGGAGAGTGCTGTCGTGATGGTGATTAGCTGTTCAGGAGGGCAACAGCCAGACAGTGGATTACCTAGGCAGGGAGAATAACCCCAGGTCTGTAAAACCACGTTTAAAGGCACAAATGTTCAGCTTCGAATGTCCTTGGATTCAGGGAACAAAAGGGCACTTAGCTAGGAGTGTGTTGTTCATGGTCAAATATGAAATATCAAATCTGAATAACCTGCAATAGCTTGCTTGACATAAGTGACTCCATTTTGTAACAGATCTTTCATGTTAACCTAGAAATAACTCCCTTATGTAACCTTCCAGTAGTCACACTGCCCACCCACTTTCTTGTTCCCCTCTGTGCTTGGAAATTCCCTAGTTACACAAATTCGGTAGCTATTTGTATCCCTTCACAATCGAATGTTTTGCCAAGAAATATAAATCAAACTGTACAGTTTATGTAAGTTCTGCCTTTATATACTCTCTACTCACTCGTTCGGGGCTGAGAGTTCTTTGGACACTAGTCCGCTCTCGGTCGCAGGCTTCAATAAAAAACACATAAATTCGACCCACTAGGCGTTGGCATCTCCTTTCTTGCACTCCGGCTATAACAATGGGAAGATTGTAGGAGGGTGGGAGTCATTATAACAGTTTTTTTTTTATCTCTGTGCCCCAACAGTTTGTCATGCAAGATAGCTGGAAACACATCCTAGGAGCAAGAGGTTAAGTATAAAGTCCTAATGCTTGTTACTGCGGGAGGTTATAGTTTTACAAGTTTTACTCATTCGTGACTTTAAACAGTGGAGTTAATTAAACTTCCTTCAGAGCAAGATAGTTAGCAAGGCCAGTTACACAATCGCATACTATTGTCTGAAGTATACCACTAATTCGTAGTGATAACAAAACAAAAATATAAACCAACACCCCGCTGCCTGCCTGCAATGACTGATGTGACCCCACTTCAGCAATTCACCCTTTCAATACCTTTAATCTGAATTATTTTTTATTGTTGTATTGTTACTTTTATTGTTTTTTTCCAAATATATGTTTTTTAAATCTGTAGTTGGTTGAATCTATGGATGCAGAACTCATGGATTTGGGAGTTTGACTGTATTCCATTTCAACACATTTATGTCATAGTATTACTATAAACTAACATTAAGTAAATGAAACAGATTGGGATTCTTAAATAATTTTTCTATATGTGTAACTGCAGTAGGCAGGATAATACCTTCCCACATACCAAAGATGTCCACCTCCCTATTTTTAGAATCAGTGAATATGCCAATTTATACAACAAAGGGACTTTGTATGTGAAATGAAATTAAACTCTTGAGAAGAGGCAAGTATCTTGCATTTGTCGGAAGGGCCTCATATTATTCCATGTGATGTGATAAGGAAACAAAGAGAGAGGCAGAGAGTCAGCGTCAGGAACCTGTGTGATGACAGAAATAAGACAGAGGGGAATTGTTGGCTTTGAAGATGGAAGATGAGGCCATGAACCAAGGAATGTGGGCGGTCTATAGATGCTGTGAAAAGCGAGGGAACACTTTCTCCCTGGAGTCTCCAGAAGGAACACCTGTCAACTCATCAATTAGTCCAGGAAAATGTCATTCCTATTTCTGACACCCAGAGACATAAGATAAGACATTTATGTTGTTTTAAACAACCAAGTTTGCGGCAACTGGTCACAACAATAGTAGGACATTAATGCATTGTCTATAACAGGTAAGTTAATTGAATTAGCTCCTGAAGCTGTAAATATCCTTCCTACAAATGAACATGCAGTGTAATGTTAAAAATGGCTCTATCGACACGTTATGTGATTAGTGATGTGCTTTCTTAAACTTTTAAGTCTAGACATTCATTCTTTAAATTTTGTTGGTGAAATTGTCAGCAAATTAAGTGGTGGAAAATTCTCTGAAGTAAAGGACCTTGCATTTCCAGCTAAAAATATGAATTTCACAGTGTGGAGGGTGAAAAACACTTCTGTGTTTTAATTTTAACACAATCATCTGCCAATTTTTCTAGTTGTAATTCAGTCAGAAAGTCTATTTTTTTCCGTTCAATTACATTTTGTCTTTTAAGTTAATATAAATAAAATTTATAAAACTACTATACCAAGAGTGCAATTAAATTTATTTTAAATTGTGAAATATCCTTTTATATCATTTTTCTTTCTTGACAAGCAGATGTTCAAGAAAACAGCAGCTCCAAACTAAAATAGAGCATGTGGAAAAAAATACATCTACTTGTGTGTGAACCCTTAGCAATCTCACTTTAGTATTTTAAAAGAAATATTATATTGTTTTTCTATTTCTTTCTCATCAAAAGCCAAGTTTCTTAACCGAAAATAATATGTCTTTCAGATAGTAGTATTCATTTCTAATAGAGCACTTCACTTCCTTGAAGATATAATTAAATGACATTCAACCAAACACTTTTATTCCACTGGATTTTCATTTTTAAGAATAAAGTAGAAATGTACTGTCATCTTGTTCAGAGATTTCTGCTTTGTACCATGCCAAAAATAACACTGGCCTATTGTAAGTTCATCTGGTATTTCAAAAAATAAACTGCATGTGTTATTGGTTTCAAAGCGTGGCACATTTAATGTCTATAAATATTACTCAAAGGAAAGGTTCTATGGTGATTTTCAAGCAATCCATTCACAGGTATAAGAATACGTATATTTCTGGTTGGATGATCTCTATTGGAACAAAGAAGCAATGAACATAATAGGACTACCAACAAATAAAATGGACTCAACATTTTCAGGGTTCATTGAATTTTAAAAAGTCTTGGAGGAGGCAGAAATAATCATTTAACCTTATTTCTTTTTAATAAACACTCACTGATTTGTTAAAGAAACTTTGCAAATGGAGATGACAGTAATTACATTGAGTATAAAATACTTATCAATCCAAGTTGAGTCACTTTTGCATTTAAAAGTTTACATTTAGATATCAAAAAATTAACTTCAGACTCCAAAAATATTTCAAGTAATTTTTATAATTAATTATTTGCTTTATAAATCTTTATTTTCCTTCTTTAATGAGACACCATACAAAAATTTTATAGACTACATTTTACCTCTTTATGATAGCCTTTGACAGGAATTATAACAAAAGAAAAATACAGTAAACATTAAAAATGCTATTTGATGTATTGAACATTAATCTTCATTTGATTTAGAATCGCATACGATGAATAAAAATGAGTATATAAAAATATTTTGTGATTTTTTTAAAGAGGATATATCTTCAAAAAGGAACAGGATGAGGATACTAGAAACCATAAGATAACACAATTTGAAAAAGAGATTAAGAGTCCAAAAAGATAAATGGTAGAGAAAATGTTCTGCAAATTGGTTCTATCAGGAATGAAAAATGTATATAAGTCCACTGGTTTAAGACTTCTTGTAAGTGCATCATTACTGTGGTGAGAACATAACACATGCTGCTCCTTAGGTAAAAAACAATATACAAGCATGTGTTAGAACCTAGAAAGGGTTTGGAGATGTAAATCAGGATTATAATGGACCATTATTTAGAAAGGAAAAGGTCTTGAAATTAAAGTTTTATTTTTTTCATCACATAGTTGTTTAGAATTTATTAGTAAGATTTTTTACCAAAAAAATTTAATCGATTATTTGTTTTTTAAACACAGTTTAATATAAACGTTGAAATTGCAACAATAAAGACGTTATATAGTCATGAGAAAAATCAGCCACAGTAAAACGCTTCCTAAATATTTACAAAGTACATTTATAATTATCTGATTTGTAATAGTTAGATTATTGATAAGTTATCTAAACAGAAAATAAAGCTTTCAAATAGCATTGTCAACAGTTTACATAAAGTATGCTTATGTTTTAATTTTAGCTCACCTTTTATTTTCTCATTAATCTATGATAGTACAAATATTAAAACAAATGTATATTGGCATCAACTATTGCCAGAAACTGTATTTACAGTGGCTCTATAAATTTTCTTTGACAAAAATGGTGATGATTTATTTAATTATGAATAATATATTTATATGATGTTCAGCATTCTTCCTAAATGTTCTTCATAGAACATACTGTTACTAACTGCATCGCATTAATTATGAAGACAGTATAGTAACATTTTTAAAAATGTACTGTTTTCATTACCAAGTTTGAAGATCATGTCTTTAAGGACTATGCATTTTTTGTATGTTTAAATACCCCAGAGCCAGTATCTGTGCATGGCATACCCAAGGTACCCAAGACCTTCAAGAATAAATTAATAAATAATTAAAAATAATGCATTTATATTAAGTCATGATTAATAAACTAATTTGAATAGTTTAATAATGGTATTACTGTGATCAAGTAAATTTTTGCCTGCTTTCTTATATTAAAGTCACTGCACAACTGTAATTTTCTTAACATCTCTTAGTCAATATGAAGAGAAAGACAAAAAAGTAATGAATGTAAATGAAAGTAAAGGATTTACCTTAAAATACATTTTATTCTTTTTGACATACAATGTATGGCTAGTAATAAGATCATACATGGATAACAAGTTAATAATAAGATCAATGAATCAAAAAGAGTTAGAGAAAGAGAAGCCAGGTTTGAAAGCAAGTTAGAACAATATCTTACAACAATGAAGCATGGGCTAAAATTTTGTGAACTGGTTGAGTACCGAAGAAGGAAGAACATTTCAGATTTGAAGATATCTTATGCAACAATAAATACGGAGAAGAAAAGATAAATCTAAAAAAAAACTATCTAAAAGATGAATTGATAAAACTAATAAAAAGTAGCAAATTAAGAAGAAATAAGGCATATGAGCAGCCACTAGATACATGAAAAAATGCTCAGCCTCACTAGTCCTCAAAGAAATGCAAATTAAAACCACACTGAGATACCACCGAACTCCAGTCAGGATGGCCATCATCAATAACTCAAAAACAACAGATGCTGAAGAGGGTGTGGGGAAAAGGGAACACTTCTACACTGTTGGTGGGAGTGTAAACTAGTAGGCCTCTGTGGAAAACAGTTTAGTGATTCCTAAAAGACCTCAAAATCAACCTCCCATATACATCGCAGTTCCGCTATTGAGAATATACCCAGAGGAACTCAAATCACTCTATAAAAAAGATACCTGCACAACCATGTTTCTTACAGCATCATTCACAATAGCAAAAACATGGAACCAACCATGCTGTTCATCAAAAGAGGACTGGATTAAAAAAAAAATGTGGTACATATACACGATAGAATATTATGCAGTCATAATGAAGGACAAAATTATGAACTTCACAGCAACTTGGATGGAGTTAGAATCTATAATAGTGAGTGATCTTTCACAGAAACAAAGAACTGAGTGCCACATGTTCTCACTCATAAGTGAACCTTGAACAATTATCATGATACTATAAGAAAGGGATTGGGCAGTAGTTGGAAACTTTCGGCGGTGCTATGGGATTGGCAGTCGTGGGAAACTGCCAGGGGGATGGCATACCTCATCAACAAGGATACCTACATAATGAAGATTTGTATACCTAACCCTGAATTTTACTCCACATCTTCAAAATAAAAAAAAAATTAAAAAAAGTAATAATGGTAAGGCAAATATTAAGTCAATGAATTATTATTTGGGAGAAAAAAATAGCATGGTTATCAGCAGAAATGAGAAAATGGGGGATAACTTTATGAGAGGAAATAATTAGACATTTTATTGTAGTGCAACAAATAGATGCTTGACAATATACTAAACGCAGTGAGAAATCTTTGCATTGGCTGGAGTCAGAAATTTAAGTGCAGCAGCCCTTTCTTAAAGAGTGATGATTGAGCAGAAAAGGAATAATTTTTATAACAAAAAAATTAAGCAATGATGGCTTAGGCCTACGAAATTATGCATTCGAGTGGAGGGAACAAAGAAAGAGTCCAAGAAGTATTATCAGGAAGAAAGAAAGAGAAAAAAATGACAACCTGACTATTAGACTGCCTCAGTGAGAAGGAGTATGTAGGTGGAAGAAGAGTGAGAGCAGAAAAAATAAGGAGAGTATCTTGAATACAGGCTCAATCCACAAAACCGGAGGCCACCCGGGTCTCGGTCATCTCTCTGATCCTAATGTTGCGATTCAGGGTGATAATTTTGTTTGGAAATGGGCACCGCTCTTTCTTTTTGTGGTGCTTGGCTCATTTCTAGCCCTAATCCCAATACATTGACTTGCTGGAGCAGATGCCGACGTTGTCTGGCCTCTAGGAAAATAGTGCAGTCGAGCCTCCTACCCTATGCTCTCATCTTTCTATGGCTCTTTTCAGTAGCATATTCTTTGCCATTTTTATTCTACTGAAGCAGGATCAAGTCTCCTCTGTATCTGTACCCTACTCTAGAAATTGTTCTCTAAGCAATTTGTTCTATATCCAAAACTTGTTCTTGTCTCTTGTTTAAGTACTTTAGCAGTGTTATACCAAGTTAATGCAGCCCTTTTATTTGACTCTTAACTTATCACATCTGTGTCTTGGAATTGGTCTTTCACATACCAGCAGAGTAGGAGAAAGTTTGAATAACACCTAACATGTTAAACTCAATATTATTGCTCTCCATCGCTAGAGTTATCCTGTATATCTCATCTTGTGATTTTTTTCCCAACTTTGGAGTTAAAAGTGTTACCTGTTCTCTAGTGGGTTCATGCATTAATCTGTACTCATTACCCTTCTGACAGGATCAAGAAGGACATTGTGTATGGAGTTTTAGGGAAGACATTTGTGGCATTCACACTAGAAAAAAATGGTTTGCCATATATAGAAACCAGATGTGAGGAGTAATGGTGAAAAGTTTAGTAAAGAAATGGAGCTGGTAGTGTATATTGTTGGAATAATAAACTGAAGAGGTATGGTCTCTTAAAAAATCCTTTTTCTTGTATAGTTAAGGTTCTTATAGTTGTGAATAAAAAACATAAATAAAGATTGCTCTGGAATAAATGTTTTAAAATATTATGCTTAAGCAGGAATATTTTATATGCCCTAAGGAAAATAATGCAGGTAGGTGAGGGGAATATACGAATACCACAAACTAGGAACTCATCTAAGAACTTTCTCCAATTCTGTCAACTTTTGCCTCTCCAGAGAGTGTGTAATTTATTACAATAAAAATGTTCACAACTAATGTGAAGTTCTTGTAAGGCCGATGGTGCCCTAAGCAACATAGTATCTAAATTCATTTATACTCAGAACTACTCTATAAGGTAGCATGGATGATGAAAAACTGGAGTGCAGAAGTCCTAAGTATTTGTCCAGGTGCATCATCAAGTGATATAAAAGTAGATACACTTATAAGCAGTCTGACTCCACTATTATTAACTCTGCTTTGAGAATTGAAGGACAGCGCTTTAAGAGTACAAAAATGAATAAGCATATATGGAGGACACTTTCTTCAGACAGATTGGATTCAAAGTATACACTGAGGATTAGATTAAATAAGTTTTCAGTTACTATTAGGAGAAAAAGGCAGATAAACATTAATAGAATCATTAAATAAAACTAAGAATTAATTTGAAAAAGTCTCAAAACATTCATTTATTTATTCACTCAACTTTTTTTTAGCATTCTCTATAGATCAGGCCTTGTCCTTGACACTGGAAATACAACAATGAACAAAACAGACAGCTTCATTCTCTCACAGATTTTGTATTTAGATAGAGAAGGCAAATACAAACAAAAAAGCACATTAATAGAAGTTATAATTATTAAAAAATGATGTGTTATGACAATAAAATACCCCTACCCTCCCTTGGACAGGTTAATTCCTTCTCTTTCTCTCTCTCTCTCTCTCTCTCTCTCTCTCTCTGTATCTCTCTCCAATTTACTTTCTAAATAAATCCTATATTTTCTAATCTAAAAATAACCAAAAAACAAACAATAACATAGCAGGGTGTTATAGTGTTTGTACTGAAAGAGGAGTATTGCTTCAAGTAAATAATGATACAGGGCATCTCTTAGTAGGAGACATTTCCATTTTGACTTGATAAATGGAAAGAAGCTGGCTTGGGGACGATACAGTGTACCTTTAATAAACTAAGATATTTAGTCATCAGTCATGAAAATCTAACAGCAAATAAAATTAAGAATATAAGGGAATCTGAAATACTTACAGTGATGAATGATGCTGATTATACCCTGAAATTAATAAAAGGATTGTCTAGCAAAAATGAGAAACAAACAAAAACAAGGTGGATTTGTCAATGATTAATTATTAATGGTTTTGGTTGACAATGGCTGGCATAATGTCATGAAATAAAGGACACATATGAACACCAGTGACATATAGACAACACTGTAATGTTAGTAATGAATTTAAGTGATGAAGTCTTAAACGTTTTAGAATTAAAAACCTGAATAATTCAATATCATGTAGATAGTACTTTGGAGATGCAAAGATTTGGTTGAAGGAAGCAAGTAAACAGAATGATCTTAAATAGTATGTTTGGGGAGATATCTTTCATAGCATGATTTTACATATTATATGAGTTTGGGGATTTGGACATTTGAAAGCACTGAAAATTTATGCTCATCAATAGAAATAACTAGAAATGTTAAATAACTTTAGTTCAAAGTTTATAGAACTTTAACTTATGCTCAATTTATTGCAAGATGCTACTCATCCCAAATAACAGTAAACAGGATTTCATTCTTGCGTGGGATTATGTGATGATCAATGCTGAAATTAATCAACCTTTCTTGATTAATCAAAATTATATATTATCATCCTGATTGCAATCACCTATCAAAGAATCATTTTCCACAATAATTTATATAAAACATAATCAGTGCCAATAAGCCAAAAGCTGCAGGTCTACTTCACCCAAAAAATCTAGTTGAGAATTTTCCATTTCCCCCACCCTCCTCCAAAACAAACAAACAGTTGAATGGACAGAAATAACCTGGTTCAGAAGTTCAAGTTGTTTCACCCCACAATGGATCCCATGTCAACACTATAAAAGCAAATAGATTGTACAGTGTACAAAAGATGTCTATCCACTTCATCATCTGATGATATTCTCACTTTAAATTGTAAAATTTGCAAAAGCAAAACTGTTTGTTGTAAACAGCTGTTTTTTGAGTGGCTTTAGTTTTATACTATTCTCATCTCATTACAAAGCAAGTTTAACAATGTAAATAATCTTATGTATTTGAAATGTTTGAAATGAAGAGGTACCTTTCAGCTGAAATCATTCATTAAAGCATAGTGCAAGACATCCCAGTCCTTCCTTGTCTTGATTACCTCAAACTTTGTCCAAGGATACCATATAGCTCCATTTTGCTTGATTCACATCATCTATTCACCGGGGCTAAATTAGTGCTAAGAATTTATATTATTTTTCTAAAAGCAATGTAGTACAGTGGAAATGACTCTTAGCCAGCTAAAAATAACCAAATTCAGACCTGCCATCAAATAGTTCTATGACCTTTGTCAAG
Source organism: Tarsius wallacei (assembly GCA_963574415.1). Classification (NCBI taxonomy): domain Eukaryota; kingdom Metazoa; phylum Chordata; class Mammalia; order Primates; family Tarsiidae; genus Tarsius; species Tarsius wallacei. The sequence goes on along the minus strand of CAUYQG010122836.1, from coordinate 47,194 downwards.
CAACATCATCATTCTAGGTCTCAGTTTACAAAGAAAATCAAATACTGGACTCCATAATTCTTACAGAATCTTTTAGCTCACAATATGAAACAGCTAAATATTTGTCCTAATACTAAATCTCTTTAAAATGAAATATAGGCACAACCTTAAGTTTCTTGCACCAACACGTTATTTCGTTTACCATTTTGGTTTATTTGTTTCAAGACTGGCAATCTAGCATGGGTTGTCATTTCCCTACAATGAACTCATATCCCTGTAAAAATTACAAAAATGAAAGAATTACATATTCCAGAACTTAACAGATTGAACAGATTGGAGTCTATCTTGAATCTGGTGTGTGTTGAGTGGGCGAGGGTTGGTTGGTGGTGCCCACCACGTGGAGCAGATGGAAACCAGAAGGTCCAGAGAGATGATGGATTGAAAAAAAACTGTTATGCTCTGCTCTTGACTCTTGCCTCTGAAGCTTTGCAATAATAAATTCATGCTTCCTTCCTAGGGAAATCACCAAAAAGATTCCAGTTTGCTTTCCTAGCAGTGGAAGAGAGTTATTTAGGCAACTTAAATGGCTTGCTGAGGAGAAGTTAATGAAGATTGTTGTGGGCTGACTGGTCTCCCCAAGACAGATATTTTTTCAACCTCTTACCTTCTGAGATTTGGGGACTGATAAAGTTTAACTTGAGAAGATTGCTACCTCCAAATATTAATTCTCCTGAGGAGTGTGCATGTGTGAGGTGAATGTGTGTGTGTGTGTGTGTGTGTGTGTGTGTGTGTGAGTGTGTGTTTAGGATAAACCATGTGAAAAGATTTTCTTGTTTTTTGGTCACCTTTTTCTGTACATAGAGTAATAACTGTATTTTAAACTCAATTGAAGTTGAACCTTGAACAAAATGGGGGTTTAGGGTGCCCACTCCCACACAGTCAAAAATCCATGTACAAGGTTTATGTCTCCAAAACTTAATTACCAATATAATCTACTATTGACCAAAAGTCTCATCCATGACATAAACAGCTGATAAACACATATTTTTATGCTTTATATATGTAATTCACTGCATTCTTATAATACATTAAACTATAGAAATGGTTATTAAAATCATGAGGAGGGAAATGTATTTTTATTATTCATTAAATGGAAGTAAATTATTAACAAAGGTCATCATCTTCATTGTCTTCACATCAAGCAGACTGAGGAGGAGAAAACAGTAGGGGTGGACTTTGCTATCTCAGGGGTGGCAGAGCTGGAAGAAAGATTGTGCATTTGTGGACATGCACGGTTCAAGGTCTATTGTTCAAGGGTCAACTGTACTTGCTTTTTCAAAACTTTAGAAAATTATACATGATCTTGCTTCTGGGATGCTGACATAGGCAGACATAAAGCTAAAGACACTATTTTAATAAATTTTAATTAATCTGTTTTGTGTTTATTAGGCATAAAATATAGACTGGATTAGACATATGCAATATAAAATAAACTTACGTTTCTGACCTAGCGGCATTCACAGTGGTTGGGAAGAATACAATGTGTTGTGCTATGTGGAGATATGTGCAATGACTATAGGGCCCATAAATAAAGTAAAAGGCTGTCTAAGGAAGGCAAGAAACGTTCACCAAATGAGGACATATTTTCTGACTTGAAAGGTAAATATAATCAATGTCATGGAAACAGAACTAGGATGGTCTATGTGCCACCTGAGACACTGATACCAAATACCTGTGGCCGGCACAGGAGAGCAGCAGTAGAAGAATGCCTGGAAATGGGGCTGCAGAGGTTTAAAGAAAGATATCAGAAGGTTAAGGTCCTCAGATGCAACGCCGAGGCCTGTGATCATCAGAAAAATGTGGACATCAAACATTCGGGTGATATTTTGGAATCTGATTATATTTGTCTTATGGGAAAAAAGGACATGGAGGAGAGATGAAGATGGGGGAAAATGTTGTAAAATTTTTAAAAACAGGGAGTAATGATGATATAAGTAAAAGATTATGAGAAATTGTTCAATAACAAAAATAATAAGGATAATTGAAAGTGCTTAATTAGATGTAAAAGCATGTATTAAATATGAACCTTCACCATGTAATTTTATATTTATCATAAAGCGTCAATATATGTAGCAGAAAAAATAAATTAGATTTCCAAATGGAAGAGAGACATTGCCAAGTAACTCTTCCCCATCCGCTCACCTCCCTACATTCCATCAAACTAATACACAAGATTTCTGCCTACTCTTTGGTTTTCATGCCCTATTAACCTACCACTCTTTCTTTCCCCCTTTTTACACCCCAGAGATTGGCTCGTGACTTGATGTAGTACAGATGAGTCACGATCTCAAGCAAGTCTCTGTAGAGAAAGATTTCAGAAGCATTTCTTGGGAATTACAGAATGTTCTTAAAGTAGAAGTTACACATGAAAAGGATGAGGGCAAGGATCTGAATTAATTTCCTCTGCCTCATTGGTGAAAGCATTCACAGACTTTAATCCATGAAATTCCCCACCATTTACCACTTATTGTTGGAAATGTACTTTGAGGGTTGACGAGTTAATCATAAAATATGTACTAGATAACTTTTTTTATAACTGTGGGTATCTAGCATGTGGAATGTATTTATTTCAAAGTAGCTTGACAAATTTTTATAGTTATTAAAAAAGAATGACACTGAAGTAACACATTTAGTAGATAAAGAGAATGATTTGCGTTGGCCACAAAATTAAGAGCATATAATACAATTAGTGGCTATGAAAAATATCGCAATTATGAGATAGCTAAACTAAAGCAAAAATTATCTATGTGATTTTAAAATGTCATTTAGATATTACTTCAATTAAGTCATGCCTCTGGATTACTTTTAAATTTTTTTAACTAATGCATAATAAATGTTCATCTTTATTGGGTACATGTGATATTTTGCTGCATGCATGTCACATGTAATGATAAAATCAGAGCATTTAGGATATCCATCACCTCAAACATTTATTGTTTTTGTGTGTGTTTGGAACAATACAAATCTTCTAGCTATTTTGAAGTATTAGATAACTTATTGTTAACCATATTCACCCTACTTTGCTATCAAACATTAGAATGCATTCCTTCTCTCTAAATGTATGTTTGTACCCATTCACCAAATTCTCTTCATATTCCCCCCAATTTTCCCAGACTATGGTACTTGTCGTTCTACTTTGTACCTCTGTGAGATGCACTTTTTTAACCCCCACATATGACTGAGAACATGTGATATTTGTCTTTCCATGCATGGCTTATTTCACGTAACTTAGTGACATGCAGATCCATCCACTTTGCAAATGACATGATTTCATTCTTTTTTTTATGACCAAACAGTATTTCATTGTGTACATATACAATAGTTTCTTTACCTATTTATCTGCTGATGAGCATGTAGGTTGAGTCCCTATTTTGGTTATTGTAAATAGTACTGTGTTAATTATGGAATGCAGGTATTTGTTTATTTTTTTAGACACATTCATTACTTATTTAAAGATGCAATCATTGTGCAAAAGCAGAAAATAAGCCAAAGGCGTTCTACAATTTCTTCATAATGAATTATTTCTAACTTCTATTATACAACTTTTGAGACTTCCCAATAAACCTTTAGCAAAACAGTTATCATTTCTTATTATTTAATCAGGTCAAAATACTGGATTGATTTCTCCTTGTAATTTCTAAATCATTTCCAGATCTTTCCAAAATAAGATTTTCTTGATTTTTAAAACTTTCTTATAACTTTTCTGATCTTCTTGAGGTTATCATTTTCCAAGTGGTGAAAAAAGACATGAAACAACAGCAATAACCTAAAAGGTGAAGCATGAAATATAATTTGGTCTGACACCATTCTCTGATTCATGGAATATCTTTATATCAACTGAATATATTTAAAATATCTTTAGATGGAATATTCTGTGACCAAATGCAGGATACCTTGACAAAAAATATAAGAATGCAAAATATAACAAAAGTTAGTTTACACATTTTTGAAGTACTACTTCTGTCATTCATGGCTACCTGCCATGTGTCCTAAATTTTGAAGAAGAAGAGGTGTGTGAAAAAAATATAACACAGATTCTATGTCCTCTTCGAGAATATGATAGAGAAAAATAAAACCAAGCAAAGGTCGGTATGTGGAGTCTTGCTTTTTGATTTATATTGATACTCTAATTTTATTTTATATAAAATTGAAATATTCAAATTTATGCCATATGTATAAAATGAAAAAATGAATGGGAATATCTTTTCAAACTATAATGAGGAATACAAATAAAAAAATTATAAAATCTGCATTTTTTTTTTAGTACAGAGCCTAAAATAACTTAAGGATATCTTTCAAATATCCCTTCTTACATTCTTACCCCAAACGTTCTAATCTGAGGTCTCCGGTTGACAGCTCTAACAATGTCCTTAAAAGTGTTTGCTGTTCAAGCAGATTTTTTTTCCAGCTCTCTCCACTTTAACTGAGGTTTTCCATCACTTTTTTTTTTACCCTACTCACCCTTACGGTAATTATGGAATATTTCTGTGGTGTTGGACAGACACTTCATTCATTTTTATATTCTTCAAAGATGTGTTTTGAAACGGTCACATCCTTATAGCTTAATATATTTTCAAGATGAATGAGAGGTCACTTGAATATTTCAAGGCCACTAATTTCTGGAGTCATCTCAAAATGTGTTTTATGTTGTCAATGAAGGGAATCCCTTCTGCCTCCTTCTCCCTACTTTTTTCTTTATTGTTAGGAAACTGTAAAATTGTCATTATGTCCCTCCTTTCAGGTATAGAATATTTTCCCCCAAGGAATCATAATATAAATAAAATATGTTCCCATTGTTTTTTTTCTTCCCTCAGAAGGCCTTTTGGGTTGTGTTACAGTTTTCTAACATTCCACCCAATATACTCATTAATAATAAGTAACTCTGCTTGATTTACAGGTGAACTAATACCATAGTTATTGGCCCTTTCTGTCTTTAGGCAATAATTGTTATGATTACAGAGATTTCTGAACTGTGTGCTGCCTTGAGAAGATAAGGCTATGGATACCAGGGACCTAATAAATATTTAAGCAACCCGTGTCAATGGAAGCTGCCAAACCCCGGATTCTCAATTTTCTAGAGCTGTACTTCTCAAAATGTGTAGTAAAGGACCAGTTAAACAATATATTCTATTGTTTGTGGACCAAAAAATGGTACTCCTGCAAATGAGAAGTGTGCTAGTCATGCCATAGATCCCACACCAGGTGAGTTTGACAACTAATTATTCTTTGCTCTTTTCTAGACAACACACTTGTAAGTTGCACAAATGACAGCTTAATACAAATTTTCTCTATATGTTTTCTCAGTTTCTATATTTGTCTTCCATTGTCCAGTAACAGTGCCCACAGAGAAGTACCACACTAAGGACCATGATTTGAGTAGCAATGTGAAAGAGAATCTATTAGAAATACTCTTTAAAATCAGTAAAACGTAGTCTCATTTCTATTGAGACAAAAGCTAATCCATTAATAGTTGGCCAACAAAAATGCCTCTTTGATGTTGTGATAGACATAAAGAGACAGATTCTGCTGCCATTTTCTTTGCCATTTTTGTGCTTGCTTCATACAAATAGGAGGAGTTAAGTTTTCCAGAGGACTGAAACACAAACTAATTGCCATAGTGGCCCACTTTAAAACATGGAAACATGGAGCAAGGATACTCCCAAAATACTTCATGGTAAAGAGCCATGGAGGAGAAATCAACAGAGGGTTAAGGGCTCTATTGTGTTACTCAATAACACTATAGTCTTTGACTAGTCACTTAAGCTCATTTGTTTGGAAAATAAGATGGTAAATCAGATTATCTGCCTATACAGTCCTTTTCAGGTCTAAACTTATAAATTCACTGCCTCATTTAAAATTCCTAGTCTCCCAAGCTCCATTTATGGTAACAGAGGTCTCACATCAAAATAAATAAATCATAATTTCTACATGACTGGAGTTTCCCTAGAATAAACTACCATTTATGGATGTCTTACTGACGGCAATAATATAAAGTAGAAATTATTGACTATTATGTAACCATAGAAATTTACCAAAACATTAATTTCTTGATGAGGAGTATGAGTCATACTGAGTCTCTAAAATAAATGGAATACAGCAGTCTTCAAAAACTAGAATTTTGCTTCTAGTATGTTTAAATCTAGATCTGATTTTAGGATTCCCCAGGTAATTATACAACAATAAATGGGGCGGTGTAAACAAGAAAACTTCTTTTATTCTATTGACTTCAAGAGAAAGGCTCAAGTCTGCAGCTTGCCTTTATAAAGAAAGACTAAAGGAGACAGAAACAAAACAATCCAGTTGGAAATAACTATGAGAAAAATTTGAAGGATGAAGGTACTAAAATAAATCGCTGTCAAGACCAGAGAAATAAAGACTTTCTGTGAATACAAAAGCCATTAGGGACTCCAAGGCATATTGTGTGGAACCAAGAACAAGTTAAGAAGAAAATGCACTGAAAGAGCTGTTGGAAATCGTCCAAAAGGAATTGAAAGAGAATTTTGTGATTGTCCACAAAAATAAGGGGGTTGAAAACAGAGAAGGAAAAATTAAATGGGAGTGTGAAAAGATTATTTTCCAAATATCTTGTTGGTATAAAAGAATATCTAAGAGAATCATCATAATCTAAAGAATACACTTCAAGTTGACTTTCAACCCAAGAATATTAGATTCATGCAGGTCTAGAAATATGTGGTTCTAAATACTCTAAGAGGATAATATAAAATGTGTTATATGTTTTCTGAACAGCATGATGGTCTGCAAACACTTTCACTCCCATTGTGTGTGTCACCATTATTCTGTTCATAGTTTAAGCTGGTAGATAATCCCAATAGAGCAGCTCATTAATGAGTGAATGAATTTCTCTCAGATAAATCTATGAAAATAATTTTACTTTTGAAAAACTCTTACATGTAGTATGGGCTTATGCATTGTTTAGTTAATCATTGGAATTTCTCAAATAAAAGAATACTGTCAAAGAGTTTTTTGAATAAGCCATTTAGATATCATCACTGAATTTTCAATAAAGCACCTTATTATATGTCACAAAATGGTATACATCTATAAAATTGACAAATAGAAACATGGTTCTTACTGATTCAAATAAAAACCTTATGAATTACTCTTTCAATCAATTGTGACTTACATGATATAAATCATTCACTTATTTAAGCACTAGGGAGTCTGTTATATCTATTCCTTTTTTCAATTATGGCTATGTCAAATTTCCATTTTTCTCTTGCCCCTTTTCTTTATCAAATGTATTGTATTCAAAGCTACTAGAAAATCTTCATTTGAACTACATTTTTGTGTTGGCAATTACTCACTCAAGATCTAAAGTAAATTAAAGCTAAATGTTAAATTAAATTCAAATTCAAATTTAACTTCACAGATATATTTTTGAAAATGTACCACATACTTAGGTAGACTTATTCGTGCTTTCTTGTTTTTTTTTTTGTTTTTTGGGTTTTTTTTGCAGTTGAAGTGCCCCACACCCCAAGATTTCAATTTTTTTCATCCTTGACAATGCACACCAAACAAATCTACCAACTTACTTCCTCTCTATAAATTAATTCATGGTTAACACCATCTGAACTCTGTAGTCTTTGCATTGTCTTTTGTATATTAATTGATATAAAGTAAGTTAAATACTTTTTGGGTGTCATAAAATATGCCTAAAATGATTGAACTAAACAGAAAAAATTGTAAAATCTTGTATATAGGAAGAAAAACAAGGCAAACAGTTTTTCTTACAAGAAGGGAAATGTGGTCGAACAGTTATTTTTTGCAGTTTTCTAGGTAAGATACTCTTTTTTCGTCTTATTTTTTCCTTTCTTTTCAAAGTCAACCTATTCATGGAAGTTAATATTCACAATTAAAATAAATGGCAAAGTCAAAATTAAAACTGGATCATCTCGATCATAAAAACAATACTTATTTTATCAAAGTACCATATTAATCCCCCCCCCAAAAAAAATCTTTGTTAGTTACTCCAAATGGTCGTATGCAAAGTTGTACCATGTTAATATACTGACAGTTGTGATTCTTAAAATCATCGTAAGGGCACTGCACCCTAGAATGCATTTGAGTGAAGAAATTCCTACTTTTATATTTCTCAAGAGATTTTAATGGAAATGAAATAATTCTTAACCTGCATGCTTACACTTTGTGCAAAAAAAAAACCACTTTTAAGTAGTCTGGAAACCCTGTTTTAGTTGTTTCTTCTCTCATCACCTCAACATGACCCACGTATCTGACAATTACCCATCTAAATGCCTTGCATTGTTTATCCAGTTTTTTTCTTTATTAAATGGATCTTCTCTCTAGCATAGAAAACACGATGGGGAGGATTCTCTGCTGAGAGTTAGATTTAGGATGTTTGACTCTCTTACATCCTCTGTCCTTTTACTGCAGCCTGAAGTATTATGTTCCCTATCTATTACTACTTTTGAATACTAAAGATAGTGCTAGCAGCAGAAAATTCAAATCTTTCCTTCCGGCGGCTTACTCATATCTTTCTCGTTAGGAAATGATTGGAGAAACAATTACCTTACACGCCACATCAACAAACAGGCAACTATTCATTGTGAGTGACAGTCCTCTTGTCTGTAGAAATTCTAAAGCTGATTCACACAAATGGACTGGTAGAGTCTGTTGTGGTTAAGGTCTACATCTGCATATTTTCTCATGAGCAAAATATTCCCTAGTTGGTAATGCCTAAGGTTGTCTCTAGTGATCCCTGCTTCCTGTCCTTCATGTGCATATGGAATACCGTTCACTGGGCTTGGACTTACTTATTGGCTCACATTGAATGAACAGACTAGAGAAAAAGTAATTAGATGCCCCTGCTGATGCTAGGTTGGGAAATGAAACAGGCTTTCTTCTTGAATTCTCTTTCAATTTCTTCTTGATTTTTTCTAGGGAAGCCAACTGCCGTGTCTTTAGGGAGCCCTATGTAAATAACCTTAGGAGAGCATATCCTTCCTCCCCAGTTAGTCTTGAGGTGACTGTACCCCATTGGCCAACAGCTTGATGATACCACATCAAAAAGCTTGAGTCATGGGTACCTAGCAATTTGTACCTAGATTTCTAATCACAGAAACTGTGAAATAATATTTGTTAATATAAGCCACTAAATATGGGAGTACTCTGTTGCACAGCAATACCTAACTAATGCAGTTTTGGTCCCCAAAGAGAAGCGCTGTTATATAACACATACCTACAGTATGGGAATAACTTCCTAACCAAGAAGTTGACAGAGGCTAAAGGGTTTTGAATAACTTGTCAGACAAAGCTTTAATCGTATTAAGCAGGTTTATTTTAAGAAATCTGAACCTTAAGGATGCTGAAAGTTAACTTTAAGTATGCATAAGAGAGAACATTGTTATTATACAGTGGCAGAAACTTAGTAATATAGTTGCCTACAGTTGTGAGAAGAGTAGAGAATATGTCTGACTAAGGAGTGATCTAGCTAAGGACATTTCATTTTTTTTTAATAGTCAATATTTTGTATTATGATATTGTGGGGTACAGTTAAGGGTTAGGTATGCAAAAATGATTCGTTCAGTTACCCTTGTTGATAAGAGGTGTCTCCCCAGTCATTTTTTTTTATGAGTTGAAAGTCTCACTCTGTCTCCCAGAATGGAGTGCAGTGGCCGCTCCCGGCCACTGCAGCCTCGACCTGCTGGACTCCGGCGATCCTTTCGCCTCAGCCTTCCAAGTAGCTGGAACTACAGGCGAGCGCTACCTTGCCCGGCTAGTTTTTTGATTTTATTGTAGAGATGAGGTCTCACCAAGTTGCCCAGGCTGGTCTCGAACCCATGGGCTCAGGCAATCCACTCACCTCAGCCTCCCAAAGCATGGGATTACAGGCTGAGCCACCGAGCCCGGCACTAACGACATTTCTAAGCAAAATATTGAAGGTGCCACCTTGTTACTTTTAGCTGGTATAGTAAAATTCAAGAAGAGAAAGATACATGGAAAGGACTATTAAACAAAATGAAGCCAAGATTTGATGTTTTTATAAGTCCCCAAATCCCAACAATACTAAAATTTAAAAATAGCCTTCAAGAAAACATAAAAATAGAGTACATTGCCAGGAAAACTTAGTCAAAAGGTGAAGCCAAGGGTGTGACTATAAAACCTTTTGTTAATACCTCTATATATTCACTCATACAAAAAGCCTTTAAAAAAGATTAAAATTGTGCCTCCAAAATCCTCTTAAACAATGAATATCAGAAAGCTTAAAGATGCCATTCTTAGGTTTTCTCGATAAAATCCCCAAATAGAGGAATGCTTCTCTACAGGAGATGTTTAGATATATAGCTTTTGTTTAGTGGCGTGAAGGCCAGAAGAGATTCACAGAAGTCACACACATTTTTTTTTTTGAAAAGTTAAATGTGCAGAAACCTCATTGCTTGGACTGAATACCACAGAGATCATGCAGACTAAGGAGAAGCTTTTGACCCTGGACCCTTCTAGGTTCGTCCTTGTGTAATATTCCTCACAGTAGCCTTCACCCCCAACCAAAATAAAAACTCTCAGCCAGTCTCCTTTTCTTGCTTTCTCGAGTCAGTTTTGGGGTATTTTTGAAATCCTAACTTGTTTTCCTCAGAATTCCTCACTTACATAAGTAATAAGCCTTTTCCCCTAGCAGTATGTATGTGGTGTCATCAGACTTGACACCAAAATCACATTTTGAGTGGGTAATTCAAAGGAGATTCAAATGAGCACTATATCTTTCTGAATACATTTAGGTTTTAAAAAACACTTTAAATTTTATAGTGAAAATTTGTAAAAGCAATAATAAATTTTGCTCAATTTTTCCCACAGGGAAATTGAGTCAAATCTTGACTTACAACTGTAATTTGAGGCCCGGTATTGTTTAAGGCCATGGAGGTTATCAGTTTAGCAACCTTGGTACTATGGCTCTACCTATTAAGACCTTCCTACCCAATATTATTAAAATGATTGAGTCCTTATTTAGCTATCATAGACTTGGCTAATATATTCCGTCAAGTGCCTACTTCAAAAGTCTCTCAATCAGTTTGCCTTCATCTGCTAAGAAACTGTGTGTGTGTGTGTGTGTGTGTGTGTGTGTGTGTGTGTGTACCTTTATCTGACTACAAACAGAATAGCTCAATAGACTTACCATTCCACACAATCATTGTAGGCACGATTCTAACTGCATATAGCTTTCTCCAGGATCACAGGTTTGATATTTCATTGATGACATCTTCCTCCAAGGACATTTATTTGACACACTCACTCATAAAACTACTGACAATGGAGCTCACCAAAAGGAGCTAGAACATCATCCCCTGCATAATGAAAAGCCTTGCTGACTTGGGTAAATTCCTGTACTTTACTTTGGGACACCAAGGATCACTCCTCCTATAAGACTGCCAGAAAACATATCGGGAACTGACTATTGACTACTGACTCTCTTGGCACCCAGGACTTCTTTTAGACTCTTTCTGATTTGGGAGGTGACTCATGCCTTATTTGCCTCATTTCTTAAACTTATTTAAAATGTCACTGCAAATTGGCCCACTTTGAATGGGTCTCCTCCTGAAAAATGTCTGTGGAATCTGTCCAAACTGCAATGCAACAGGCATTCCATCAGTGACTCCAGAGACTGCACCTCTAAGCAACTGTAGGAATACTTGTTTATGGTACCTGAAATCTCTGGGCCATCCAATATGGCCATAAGTTACCTACAGGCTTCTGATGAAATACACCGCCCCCTCCTCATCATTAAAGCAGCAATTGCTGACCAAGTAACTGAGATCTCCTGTAAACAGAAAATCTCACAGGCCTTGAGCCTATGCTTCTCTGTACATAGCTGAATATTAAATCTTGGGTCATAGCAACACCTCACACCCAATGTTTCACCCAATAGTCATTCAGCAGCATGTTGTCTAGTGTCCATGTCTTTGTGTGTTTTGGGGGGGATCTTGTTGGAAGCAATATTTATTTTTATTCTATTGCAATGAGAAGAAGCATGGTATTAACTCAACCTTTTGAAATTTGTTCACACTTGATTTATTGTGAGAATGAGCTCAATCTTGGAATATATTCCATGTGCTGATAAGTAGAATGTAAACTTGAGTTGTAGGGTGGAGTGTTCTGTAGATGTCTATTAAATCTATTTGGTCAGGTGTCAAGTTAAGGTTCTGGATCTCATTAATGGTTTTCTGTCTCAATGATCTGTCTAGAGCTGTTATGGGTTATTGACAGCTCCAGCTGTGATTGTGTGACTGTCTATATCCTCTCTTAGTTTCCTTAGTAGTTGTTTTATAAAGCCTGGTGTTCCTGTGTTGGGTGCAAATATGTTAAACTCAGTGCTTGCCTGTGTTTTTGTGATGGGTGTATCTGTTCCTTTGTTCTGTGTTCAAGATCTTCTTAAGCATCTTCTGGAGGGCTGATCTGGAGGTAGCGTATTCTCTTAGGGATTGGAGGTCTGGGAAGGATTTTAATTCTCTATCACTGATGAAGCTTAGCTTGATGGGGTAGAAAATTCCTGACCAGAACTCCTTATGTTTGAGAACACCAAGGATGGGGCTCCAGTCCCTTCTGGCTTGCAGGTTTACAGGTGATAAGCCTGCTGCAGATATGATGGATCTTCCCCCGCCCCATAGTTGGTCTGACCGTTTTCTCTAGCTGGCTTTAGGATTTTTTCTTTAATGCTTACTTTGGGAGGTGGATTTCTATGTCTCAAGGATGTTCTTCTTATGTAATACCTTGCAGGGGTTCTCTGAATCTCTTGCATTTGGATGGCTTCCTCTCTAGCAAGATATGGGAAATTTTCTTGAATGACCTCATGGAAGACTTGTTCCAGGGTGTTTTCAGTTTCCACATCTGTTTTGAGAATTCCAGTCAATCATAGATTTGGCTTTTTTACATAGTCCCACACCTTTCATAGGCTTTGCTTACTCATTTTGAGACTTTTACCCATGTTTTTTACATATTTGGTTAGTTAAATATTTTCATCTTTGAGCTCTGAGATCTTTTCTCTGCCTGATTGATTCTACTCCCTAGGCTTGTTATCATGCTTTGAAATTCCAAGAAGAAGTTCTTTATTCCAAGACTTCAGAATGACCCTTTCTCACATTGGCAAACTCAGCTTTCATTTCCTGCACAACTTGGTTGAGTTTTGCTTCTAATTTCTTGTGTATTTCATTATTTATTTTAAACATCCAGTGTCTGAATTCTATGTCTGTCATCGGGGGAAGGTAGTTCTTGATGGCTCCCATTGTTTGATGAGTGACAGCTGCTTTTTAAAGTGATGCCTCTTTAAGGCTTTGAGAATTGCCACCAGTGTTTTTTCACTGGTTGTTTCTCACCTTTGAGGAACAACCTTTCTCTTACTTTTGATATTGTTTAGTTAAGTAGTTGTAAAGAGTATTATTGAATTTTTAACTAGATAAGGTCCTGCTGTCAACTCACCCCCAGTGGTCACCTTAGATCTCTGTCACTTTTTTTTCCTTATGTTTCACTCTTTAAAAATCACACTTTTCAATATTATAATTAAATATTTTGCAAGAAGGTTGTTTATAACTATGTAAATTTTTCTATCAAACTTTCACATACTTATTTTAGCCTCTGTGAATATTAGTTGGATGAATTTCAAGGATAGTTGTGAAATTGTGATTATTTAACTCAGTAATTATTTCTTTTATTAGATTAGCATTTTACTCAAAGTAAAAGCTTTCTTTTCACCCTGTAGTTTATTTTTATCAGCAATGACTGATGGTTTCTTGTTTTAATCATTGGTTTATAATCAGTTACTGTTATTGTTTAATAGTGTCTGGTCTGGCCAAAGAATACTTCTTTAAGTTGGTTTGTTGTCTTTTTCACCCAACTTCATTGCTCTTTGAACATGTCCCTGCTTTCAGGCATGATATGGTACTCAAAGATCATCCTGTACATTTCCTAATCCAGTCCTGAAATTTAGCATTTTTATATAGTTCCATTCCTTTCTATGGAGAATCAAATTTGGAAATTGGGATCTGGGTTATGGGTTTGTTGACTGCTACTGAAACATTGCTATTCTAAAGCTCTTCAGTGAACACAGTCACACATGCACATCTGGTTTAATTTTAATATCTCTTTATATATGCTGAAAGCACAGAGTGACACCCACTCCTCCTATTTCAACTCACCATGCAGTGTTGATTTCAGTTTTCTCCCTGTGCATATTGTAAACTCCCTCCCATAAGAGGGGAACTGGCTGCCATTGTCTTTAGCATGATTGTTTATTTTATTAATCCCCCTGTATGTAAACAATCTCCCATCACTTTGGACATTCTCAAGTGAGCCCTCTGCAACTGATCAGGCTTCAACATTGCATGCCTACCACACAAATGCCACACTGTGCTGGATTGCTGTTGCCACCACCACTCACCAAATATGGAAGCCCAAGACCCTGAGCCAGGCAACTGCTACCACTGCCCACATGCACAGCACACTTTTCGTCCCATGTGCTTGATGACCATGTCACCAGCACGCCACCACCACCAACAGCATTATGCTATCATTTCATGAATGTTTTCTAACCATAGCTCCCCTCTGTGAGACGCATTTTCCTCAATTGTTTTGGTTGCATGTCATGCAATGCCCCTGCCCATTCCCTTGCCTACACCCTCCTCACTCTGTTTGGCCTCTTACTCCCTGCACCAGGATGCTTCTGTTCCCTGTGTCCTCAACACTGGCACACACATTTTTGAGCTTATACGAGAGCTCAGGCTGTAGGAATGAGTCAAGCTGCGATGACTCTCTCTAGCTTTCAGGCCCCTTATCTGTGTAAAGTAGATATTCTTAAAATTGTATCTCTGGTTAATTCCTAAATCTAATTTAGGGATATTCAGGACTTTATCATTAACAGGAAAAAAAAATGTAAACACTTTTTTAAAAGATAAAAAGGCTAAAGCAGAAAGGATCCTTTTAATGTTATTTTGAAATTACTCTTTAAATATGTAATAAATTTTCAGCTGATGTGTAGTCCCCAGGCTTTGTTAATGCCCATGAATGCTAATTAACACTGAACTGCTTAGTACAATGTTTTTCTAGTAGGCAGCCTCAAAATGTCCCATTATCGTGATTAAATATTTATCACACTCGAAGTGTGTCCTCAACACTATAAAGAAGGTACAGAGAAAGTTTCTACTTCAAAGACATTCTTGTGCTCAGAAGTGCTCATCAAAGCAAAATTTTGTGCCCATAACTTTTTTCTTACATTTTATCATATTTTATTTTGTATTTATTTATACATCTTTTACTTATTAAACAAATAAAAACAATGTCAATTAAATCTTTCTTGATAAGTCTTTAACTAGTGTATCCAACCAATTGCACTTGATCGGTCCATATCCTTTGATCGTCTTTGTAGGAATCTAATTTATTACTGTATGAACAATCGCTGAATCAAAATTTTTCAGCATCAGCACAATCGAAATTTGAGTTGAATTATTCATTGTTATGGTTGCTGTCTTGTGGTTTATGAATGTTCAACACCATCTTTGTCTTCTAACCACAGAGGCCAATATGATCGCCCACTCATCTCCCACAGTTGTATAAGCAAAAACGTCTTCTGACATTACTAGATGTTTTCTGGCAAGGCAAAAGCCTGCAACACACATTGGGAGCTAGATATAACAATGGTGGGGAGAACTATTGTTTTATTTATAAAGTTGTAGGATGATTTGGAACATTGCAGTACATTGCATATTATTTTTCGAGAGTGTGTACCATTTAATCGAACTCTCTGAATAACAGGAAACACAAACACAAACAATTCTATGGGACAAGCAGGTAGAGTGAGTAGAAACTTCCAGTGAATACTGTAGTTAACCGGGAAGCTTCTAGCATATGCTCCAAATAGAAGGGGCTTCTGTCTTTATATCTTTATTGACAAGTATTATAGGATTCAAATCCTATATTTCCATTTCCTATGGCTATTCAAGAAAAATCACATTTGAAAGTCTTCCTGTTTTCAATATATTGGGAAATAATTTATTTTTAAATATTGTGCTAACCAAAATAATTTTTAAAATTTTAAATTCATGCTTTTGTGACCTCAGTTACATTGTTAAATCGTACATAGATACAAAATTATGCATAAACTGTCTATAATTCACCCAAATTATGTAGAATTCATATATGTATATATATCCATATATATACTTACATACACATAAAGATTCAAACAATGTAATATGCTTATCATATTTTCCAATGGATGGTTGTGATTTTCCTGTTTTTCTTTTACTTTTTTTTAATTTTGAAGATGTGGGGTACAATTCAGGGTTAGGTAGAAAAATGTTCATCACGCAGGCACCCTTGTTGATGAGGTGTTCCCCTCCCCTTCCCCAGGCAGATTCCCACCACTGCCCATCCTGCTTCCCCGCTCTTATTATTTTCATAATAAGAGTTATAATTGCCAACACATTCTTTTTAATATAACAATGGTAATGCTTTCATGATGATTTTCCTCGAGAGAATGCACAACTGCCAGTGCAGAAAACCTAGAGAGCTTGGGGGTGGGAAGCAGAGACGGACCAGAGAGAGGAACTCTTCAGTTTTATATAGCATAAATTTTGTTGGTGCCACGTCTCTTCTCTCATACAAAAGTTGCAAGATGGAAAATGGAGGAAAAAGTGTCACTTTCCTGAAGGAAACATAACAGGAGGTAACAGCTGCCCATTGCCCATTTTTCTGTTGGGACCAAATATAAACTGTGATATTGTAGTAAGCTGTGTACCCCAGAGTATGAGAGAAGAAAATGACTTTAAGGATAAAGAGAGCACAAGGAACTTGGAGAATCAGCTTCTATCACCTGCCCTAAATCAAATCTTTACTTAGTACAACACTGATCAGAGCTTTATTCATAACTATGGTACATTCCGCTTGTACTAAAATTTTAACTGTCTTGGAAATGGAGCCAGGCTGGAGAGGGAGAAGAATCAGCCACAGGTGTCAATATATCAGAATGTATAGACAAAAATATTCATCTACAACCTAGACTAAAATGAAAGACCCAGGAGCCTGGGGCAAATACTAGCAGCAGATGCATGGGCTGTTTTTTTGGAAGTTATCACCTCCCAAAAGAGCCCATGTGGGTCACTGTGGGCTCCTCCCTCATGAGATAGTTTAGGCAGCAAATACTGGAATGAAAATATTTTTTTTTTGTTGGACATACCAAGCAGGTGGTGCTATAGTATCTGAAGAGTTTGTCCATTTTAATACGGAATTTTAACTGTTTAACCTTGTCTTTCTTTGTTGAATTAGTAGTGTTTACATGTCAAGTCTTCTTTTCCTCTTCTTGAAAGAGCACTACCAATACTGCTTCGTGAATTTCAATCTGGAGTCCAATGGGCCAGTGAAGTCTACTGTAGAAGAATAAAAATGAAAAACCAAGGTCTCAACAAGGGAGAGAAAGAACTCCCAAACTTGGAGAAGACATCTGAAGATTCGACACGTCAGATTTGAGGGAGAAGAGAGAACAGGCCTAGCAGCAAGATGGACCAGTCTCCTGAGAACAATGGCTGGTTTCAGCAGCACAGGACTAGAAGATGAAAAACAAAGCAGAAAGGTAACAACAAAGTGCTGGACCTAAACGGACCCTTCTCATGGAAACAATGAATGTCTCAGCGGTAATTTTTACAAGCTGAAGACAACTTGCCATAACCACTTCCCTCATCCTCTCATTTTGAGAAAAAGCCCCCAAACTATGATGCAATTGCAAGGAAAACCCAAGAATGCCTGAGGTGAAGTTTTCAGTCACTGTCCAGGACTGTGAGTGTGAGTTTGTATATTAATACTCATTTACCTGCTCTCTGACTCCTTCACACATTTCTATATGTTCAACACTTTCTAGTATGTGCATGCATCATTTGAGGGGGGGAACAACCAAATTATATGAGAAAAATAAAATTGTGCAAATAACACACGATGCGCTCATCTCTGCTTTAAATTAACACAATCTATTAGTGACTGGAATTTTAAAATGGCAGCATGTAGGCCAAATTGAAGTTACCAAAGCCAGTATATGTTTTCTTATTCATTCATAGCAGTTTGTAGCTTTCCCTGAAGATAAAACAGTGGCTAATTAATCTTGCTTTAGACTATAGAAGGTTTGAAACAATGAAGCAAATCTATTTCTCATTTTGTAACATAAAGTCTTACTTAATTATATTCTGCACTATAGTTTGACTTGGGCATTACTTTTCTCTTGACATTAGTGCTCGTGGATTACTTAGCAAGAAACTCTCTTTGAAAGATTATCAAGGACTATATTTGAGAGGCTAACGGTTGACCAACATGAGAAATCAGAAATTAAAATGAAAAACAGAAAGAAATACACAATGTTTTATTTATTCAGAGAAAAAAAACACTTTGATGGCAAACATTTCAGTGTGTATGATTTACATATGATCTTTAGAAAGCATTCAGCTTCCCATTTTCCTTTTCCCAATGAGAGCAACTGAGATCTGCTTTCCTTTGGCCCAAAAATAAGACAAAGAATTCATAACTGTCTTCCAATATTTTTATACCCACATTTTACTAAGTAGATTTGAAACAATTCCCTATTCTTGAATTGTTTTTTACCTTTTCTACCCCCGCTCCAATCAGATATCAATTAAAACTGTCCCAATTATGAACTAGAATTCAATTCAGTTCAGCATACTTACTTCTGGATTAGCAATAAAACATTTCAACTCTTGCTGAAAAGATTCACAGTGACATATGTTTATTTGTGTAACAACTTATATAGATGGTTATGTGTTTAGAGAATATATGTGTATAAAATATCAAGTGATTGGTACTGCTTATCTCTTTTTATATACTACTCAAAATTCCCTGTATCATCCATCCCACTTACCTATACATAACAGAATACTCACCTGTATTTACTACATACTCTTGATTTTTAAAAATGTGCTTGCAAGAACCATATTTGTCTGTGTTATCTTTGTAATGTATCCTTGTATTAACTGCCAACTTAATGCCAATACCCATCACTTCAAAAACATGAACACAGGACGCTTTTGTCAGTGAATAACATCCCAACACAAACTAGTTGTACTCATTGAACAGATATACATTGCAATCTTGGATTCTGGGACACACCCAGTAGGATATGGTCTTTGCCTTGGAAGGGAGCAGTCATGTTGGGGAGGAGGATGTTTTATAAACCAGTAGTCATAACAAAAAATCTGTGACACACATTTGTGCAAAGAACCACAGAGAGTTAACGCTGCAAAGGAGAGTCAAAGGGGGAGAATTGTTAGACTCCCTTTCTCTCCCCACTAGCACAATGCATTAGAGAATTTGTTCTAGGCAAAAATTGTTCCCCTTTTGCATGACGTGGGTCCTACGTGGATTGAAAAAGCTAAGAATGAATAGAAGAGCCCAGTCTGCAATCTTCTCAGCAATTCAGAAATGTATACAACACTAAGTTTCACAGCGATAAGCACAGTCTTTTTTTTTTTCCTCAAGTGTATTAGGAGGTATAGGAAAATTCATGCTTACAGTGTGTTCAGCAAGATATTACACCTATTTTTGTATAAGATTGGTCCTCTTACTGGTGTTTTCCATATATACCCAGCTCATAGTTTTTCAGTATGACCTTCGTTGCCCATTTTCCATACTGAACAGTGGACAATTAAGCTCTGACAGTAACCGCACTTCCAGCTGTGAACTGTCCTCCCATGCCCTTCCTGCTGAACCCAGGAGAATATTGAGAGAAGGATTCTATGCATGTGTCCATGAGGTCCGTTTAATGATGGACGATTCTGTGACTTTAACAGTGTCACGTTCGGGGGGAATGCACAAAGTTCCTAACTGTCATAATTGTTGCCTGTAATAATATCTTGTCTTAAACCAGTGATTTTAAACATATTTTAAGGGGCCATTCACTGTGGTCATCTCATTGTGATGAACCTGGAATGGTGCTGCCGTTAGATTGGCCTGGCAGACGTTATCTGACATTTAGATTTCAGTTTCTATGTGGCTTTATTAGTCAGGTTGTCTCTCACCAGCCAATCCAAAACTCTTCCTCTTTTTCACGTTTATTTGCATTGTTTTTTTAATAAAATTTATGGTCTGGCCTTTTGAGAAAGCTGGGCAGAATACCAGCTCAATATTGAGAATGGAATAAAATATTATTCAGTTATGTAATATCAGTGAAATTAATATTTGTGTTAAATTAATATTGAATGGAATCTGTGTTGGTCCAGCAGAATTATTTTGATCCAATCAGAGTAGTGCCACTTTTATTTATTATAGACATGAAGAGTATCTCAAAAGTAAGTGATGGCTACCAAAATAAGTTGGAAAGCCAATGCTTTGGCCCATAGCATCAGATATTTGGTGGTATTATATTAGCTGTATTCACGTATTATTGCAATGATTTTTATAGCTATTATTGTTTGTGTTTATACAATTTAGTATATTTTAACAGTTTTTAAATATTCTAGCTCGTAGTTTATGAGCCAGAAGTGGCATTGGGCTTGACTGGGGTCAATGCTTAGAGTCTTGCAAGTGTTGCTCAAGCTGAATTCTCATCTAAAGGAAAATCTTTTTTCAAGTGTTTTCTTGATGTTGAATGAACTCAGTTCCTGAAGTCTCTATTTAATTAATAGATACTGGCAAGGGGTTACTCCTAGCTCCAAGAGGCCTCTCCTAGTCTTTCTCATATGGCCTTATCTCTTCAAAACACCAACATGTGGATTCCTCATGCTTGGAGTCACCGACTCCCTCTTCTGTTTCTACATTCCAGAGAAAATTCACTGCTTTTAAAAGACTTGTGAATAGGTTAGGCCCACCTGAATGATCTCCTTTTCTTTACCTCAATTGTTCTGTAGGACATAATCTAAAATCGTGGATGTGAAATAATCATATTTACTGTCTAAGGGATTTGCAATGCCTTTACACCAGAGAAGAACAACTTGGAAGGCATGTAAGACTTCTCCTTACCATACAACCTAATACGAAGCATGGATTCAAAAAAAGCAAAGGCATCAATACAAGAATGTTTTAGAAATAATTTGAAGTGTTTAAAATGCTCTAATTTATCTTTGTAATAAATATTAGAATTTTATTTAACTTTGTTGTACTTGTATAGTTGTGTGTGCACACACATGTGTGCATTCTTGTTTTGCTTTTGTTTTCATTTGTTTTGCTTTGTTGTGGTTGTTGGCTTACTTTTTAAATTATTTATGGATGACATGCATGGTATTATAATTTCTGACACTGCTACAGGGCCAATTGGTAAATGCATTCATAACATTAGTAAATATGTTTCATATAATTTTTTTTTGACTTAGGTACAAATAAATATGGTTGTTTTTCTATTCTGCTCTTATACACACTGCAAAGTCAAACTATTACAGTTACTTTAAAATTAAAAATGTATACTGTTTATAGATGCTTAAAAGCATTCAAAATATTTCCACCTCCCTGTGGAAGAGTGAGAGCAATTTCTTTGAATTATTTAAATTGCAAAGAAATTAGAGTTTTTTGCTAAATATATTGAGCAATAACATTTTATCAGCCATGACTTTAGACATTTAATTATTTTTCTTCTAAATGAAAAGCAGACACTGATAGAAATTTTGTTTAAGTTAAAATACCTAGAAATATTTCTTACGAGTTAAATAATTTGATTTAATTTTACTTATATTTTGGATAATAATCTGACACCAGAAACCAAAGGTTTGGATAAAAATACCCATAAATTATGGTTTGTGTATAGACCAAGATAGAATAAGCCTAAACATGACCTCCTAAAATTAACATTTATTCACAAACAGAGTCACAAAATAGATGCAGGAGGTCGCACTTGCTTAAATCACATACTCTTTCAGATAGCTCTTAACTGAGTTTCATCATCGCCTCTAAATGAGAGTTCAGCAGAGGGATGGAGTTAATTAAGTACAGTCTATGAAAATAATTATTATTTGTGGAATATAGAAAAGGAACTGCTGCAGTAAGTATACAAAAGATATGATACAGAGATTATTGTGCAGCTTTTCAGATTTTGAACATTACCAAGAGTAACATGAATGACACATTCACAAGCATACATGCAAAATCTTCTCACATAGGAACAATGTTATCAAATAATCCAGGTTGATTAACGCCTTAGTTGCAAAGTAAGGGTGCAATATTCCTGTAACTTTGTGTTTCTACAAGCAAAATGAAAATAAAATAACTTTTTTCTCAAGTTAAATGAAACATCAAGTAAAAGTGAAATTAACAAGAAAATTGCGCCAGTTTTCTAGTAGAAACAATCTTACTATTTTCCCTGAATAAAAATGGTCTTATTATTTATGATGTTCTATTTTATTTTACTACAGCCAAAAAGAAATTGAGTTACTTTTTTAAAAAATAAAATGGTTGCAATTGGTCAAACAAATAAATTCTTAATGAAACAAAATGTAAAATTTCTGGTAAATATATCATTGTTTCTTGAAGCTAAAATTTAACTGATAAACTTCTCATGTACCTTAATAGGTTAAGTTCATCTTGTTGCAACTTACACAAAACCTGATTACTAATTTCAACAAATCATGAAGAATCAAATTCAAGTAAATCATAGAAATAATTTGAGTTGCATATCTTAACAGAGTTTCCATTCGTTAGTGGTCTCTCTTCTTTCCATTGTTAAACATCTGCATTTGTTGTACTAGCCATGTTCGCAAATGTAGCACAATAAAGAACAAACCTTCACTACACATAAAAATCAACTCCAAATGGATCAAAGACCTAAACGTAAAACCTCAAACTGTAAGAATCTTAGAAGATGCAAGAGACAACCGTTGTGGAAATCGGAATGAGCAATAAATTTCTGATCAAAACTCCAAATGTTCATGCCATCAGAGATAAGAAAGACAAGTGAGACTTCATCAAACTACAAAAGCTTCTGCAAATCAAAAAAGCAAAACAAACAAACAAAAACAAAAAAAATCAAGAGAGTAGGGAAACAGTCACAGAATGGGAAAGATATTTGCCAACGGTATATCTGATAAAGGCCTAACATCCAGGATCTACAAGGAAACAAAATGTGCTGAAAGGAAAAAAGAAACAAACAGCTCCTTTAAAAATTGGCAACAGATATGAATAGCTACTTCTCAAAAGAAGATACATGAGCAGTCAACAGACACATGATAAAGTACTCAGCCTCACTAATCATCAGAGAAATGCAAACCAAAACCACATTGAGATACCACCTAACTCTAGTAGGGATGGCCATGATTAATAAAACAAAAATGACAGATGCTGGCGAGGATGCAGAGAAAACACGACCTACCCTGTGGATGGGAGTGCAAACCAACTCAACCTCTATGGAAAACAGTGTGGCATTTCCTGAAAGAACTAGAAATTGACCCACCATATGTCCCAGCAATCCCTCTTCTGGGAATATACCCAGAGGAATTCAAATTATTCTACAAAAAAAGATACCTGTGCATGTCTGGTTTTGGCAGCACTATTCACAATAGTACAAACATGGAACCAAATGTGCTGCCCCATCGAAAATGGACAAAAAAAAGTGTTGCACATACATGATGGGATATTACTCAGTCACAAAGGAGGACAAAATTATGGACGTCGCAGCAACTTGGATGGATTTGGGGTCTATCATACTGAGTGATCTATCACAGAAGCAAAGAACAGAGTACCACATGTTTTCACTTCTAAGTGGACTCTGAACAACTATCGTAATACAACAAGAAAGGGATTGGCAGTAGCAGGACACTGCCAGGGGTGGGGGAACCACATAATATCAATAAGGGTGACTGGTCCTAACCCAGGTGAAGGGAGGTCCAATGAGAGGCCCAAAACTTCACCTGTATCTAAACCACCTATGCACACAATCCTGACGTGGAACCCACAACTTTAAAATTAAATTAAATTATATTTTTTTAAAAAAAGTATTGGAACAGGTCAGGAAGATGGCAGCCAAGCTAGTCAGACTATGCAAGTCCCGGTGTGAGTGAGTGAGTGTATGGAAAATGTTGTGTACGTGAAGGTGAATGAGTGGGTGTGTGAGTGGCTGAGTGAGTGAGGACTAGGGAGCAAGCAGCATTTTATGTTTATCAGGGATATTGGCTGGTATTTATTTCTTTGTTGGATCTTTACCCAGTTTCAATTTCTGATCAAAATCCCAAATGTCCATGCCATAAGAGATAAGATAGACAAGTGGGATCTTATCAAACGGAAGTCTCTGCAGAGCAAAAGATACCATCAAGAGAGTGGGGAGACAGCCCACAGGATGGGAAAAAATATTTGCCAATTGTGTCTCTGACAAAGGCCTAACATCTAGGATCTACAAGGAACACAAGTGTGATGAAAATAAAAAAAACAAACAGTCCTATGACAAAGTGGGCAATAGATATGAATAGACACTTCTCAAAAGAACACATATGAGCAGCCAACAGATACATGAAAACAATGCTCAGCCTCACTAGTCATCAAAGAAATGCAAATCAAAACCACACTGAGATACCACCTAACTCCAGTCAGGATGGCCATCATCAATAACTCAAAAAACAACAGATGCCGGAGAGGGTGTGGGGAAAAGGGAGCGCGTCGACACTGTTGGTGGGAATATAAACTAGTACAAACAAACTGTGGAAAACAGCGTGGCAATTCCTAAAAAACCTAAAATTGACCTTTCATATGACCCAGCAGTCCCCATTCTAGGAATATACCCAGAGGAACTCAAATCACTCTGTGTAAAAGATATCTGAACACACATGTTTATTGCAGCATTATTCACAATAGAAAAAACATGGAACCAACCATGCTGCCTACTGAAAGTGGACTGGATTTTAAAAAAATGTGGTAGATATCCAAAATGGAATATTATGCAGACATAAAAAGAACAAAATTATGAACTTTTCAGCATCTTGAGGAGACGTAGAGTCTATAATACTCAGTAATCTATCACAGAAACAAATAATTGAGTAACACATGTTCTTACTCCTAAATGGACCCTGAACAATTGTCATAATACTGTAAGAAAGGAATTGGCAGCAGTGGGAAACTGCCGGAATGGGAGGCACATGTCATCAATAAGGGTACCTGATCTCAAATCAGGCAAAGTGGGCACCAAAGTCAGGCCCAACTTTTACCTGTACAATCACCATTTGTCTACCAAATCCTGAATTGTGCCCCACATCTTTAAAATAAAAATAAAAAAATAACTACCCCTCAAAAAAAATTTAAAAAAAGAATAAACCTTGTGTGTCATCTACATGATAGGATTATAAATACTTGAGAGTGGTTAGCATATTTTATGTATAATTAAAACATACAATATTGTGAATTTCTCGTGTAGCATCTGCTAGAATTTTCATTTTAGTTGCTCATCTCTAACCACATGCTAAGTTGCTACTGTTGCTTTTTAAGTATGGAACCAGTGTTACTAAAACTCTTCCTTCTGCGTGTTATAGCGTGGACTACGGATGGACACTTTATCTGTTATTTTGTTATATTTTTACCCTTAGATAAAAGCACAGGGCTTCTCATCACAAAGGACAATCTTCATAGGGCAGGGGAATGAGTTTTGTCAGTGAGTTCTCTAAGTCCATCCAAGTTGCTGTAAAGTTCACCTATAAATGGTGTTTTGTTTTACCATGACTTACAGATCCTAAAAGTGTCAGTTTAATCCTGCTGGGAATTTTAAGTCAGAATATGAACTCTTTATTTTCCTAACTTTATAAATGACATTCAACATTCAACAATGTATCTAATCAAAGCATCCTTTTCTCATGAGAACAGGTCTGACAATTTCTTCATCACGTGGCAAGTGTTCCAGCAAATTGTGTGAATATCCTATCAGATGTCACCTTCTTGCCAGAGATGAGAGGTTCTGCAGGACCACGATGACAGAGACCCCACGCAGGAGCATCTTGGAGATGTAGTGGAACTTGGTGACTGGTTGGGGCTTCCTCCTGCCCTTGCCACCCTTGAGGACCTTGGTCCATAGCCCCTTCACGCTCCCCAGCACCATGTGGCAGTGTCTATTGAAGGCCCTCACGCTGCCCAGGAATGTCTTCTTGTCATGGCAGTTGATGAGCACTTGAATGTTGTTCTTGACCGACTAGGTGACCGCGGAGCATGAACTGAGGTTAAATTCTTTTTCCTCCCTCTTCTGCAGCTTCTCTGAGGTCATCTCACTCTTGGGTTTGTGGAGCAGGCTCATGGTGACAGCTGCGCTGTCAGGTCACTCGCCAACCCTTTACTGATACTAGCAAATTGCATTCATCTTTAAGGTCATGCGGATGTTATTTAGATTTGGCCAACAGAGCAGATAAATGGTGTTTTGTTTTAACTTGATTTACAGGTCCTCTAAGTGTCAGTTTAATCCTGCTGGGAATTTTAATTCAGAATATGGACTCTTTATTTTCCTAACTTTATAATTGACATTCAACAAGGTATCTAATCAAAGCATCCCTTTCTCATGAGTACAGTTCTGACAGTTTCTTCATCAAGTGGCAAGTGTTCCAGCAAATTGTGTGGATATCCTATCAGATATGTCAAGAACTTGATCTTTCTTTCCATTAAGTCAGGTTAGGGACAGACACCAATTTCCATGATGAAAATGTGACTGAAAACAAGTGATGCTTTTCCAGCAAATTTATCTAATAGAAAATGGATCAAGCTTATCTCTATTATACATGAGCCACGTATTTTTAAACACTAATTAAATAATTTTATATTGATGAACTAATGTGAAAACTAAAAATAATATTTTAAATTAATTAGCTCTTTGGCTTAAAGAAGTAAGTCTTTAAAGGTTCAAAGTTTTTGAATAGTAAGCTTTAAAATATTGCAAAGATAAAACAAATTATCTTTTGGAATTTATCCATGATTATCAGTGGCATGATTGTTTTAGTAATTATGGTTATTTCGGGATAGATATATTGAGATATATTTATTTACTATTTCATTTATGTCTTTATATATTACATAATTTGTATTGATTTCTCTCTGTTTTTTCATCACAAACTACCCATAAGGCTATTATTAATATCCAAGTGATTATTAACTAATAATATTGCTCATTTAATTATGTTTATAACACATATAATATAAATTATTATATTTAAATACTGGCATGAGAGATTAAATAATGATTTTCTGTTTGCTTCACTGTCATTTTATATTTCACATATTTGTTGTTGACTGATTTTCAGTACTCTTCTGCTCATCAATATTGTTCTAAGACTTTCAGAAAATTACTTACATAGGAATATGACTCTTTTCAGAGAATATGTAAGTAACTTTGCAAATAAAAAAAGCCTTTCATTTGTGTTTGTGTTCTGCACATTAAGATATGATGAGAATGTGAATGAGAAATCGCAAACTGAGAGAAACTGAAAAGTTATTGTGTTCATGTTCTAAAAACTTCATAAGGCTATGTCTTCTTTTAATCTTATCTTGAACTAAAAATGAAAATGGAAACACAAGCATTAAGAATGTAGGGATCTAGGGAGCGCCTAACCATAGAAAGGTAAGAGGTAGTCACATCCATTAGCTGGCTATTTTACAGTGTGCAAGGAGGCATCCTGGAACATTCAGGTATGCTGTTAGTAGTGTCAAATTTCAGTATTTACCATTAAATTTAAATAACAAATATTGCAAACACCTTGAACGCAAATTTGGTAAATACTATATGAGATACTTGATATGAGGTCTTTCTCTTTCTCAACTCCTTTAGTATCAACTCAAGGAATTTATAAATAAGATTTTCCTATAATTCTTTTTAAAAATATGAAAAAGTAAAAGGACAGTAGGATTATGTACCCACATTTCTACCATCTAGATTCAACATTTTAAATATATTGCTAGAATGTATTCCATTTTTTGTATAGATGTATGCACCAGTATGTGTGTGAGGGGGTGTCTTTTGCTGAACCTCTTTAAAGTAAGTTGTGGACATTGCATTTCATTCGTAGATATCTCATCATGAGTCTCTGAAAAATAACAGTACATGGCATAATCCCAATGAAAAATATTAGCAATATTAGCAATAATTATCTAATGACTTCCATTGTCAAATTGATACTTAATTATATCTAATTATGTTCTAGGTGTCTTTTGTAATTCTTTTCTTTCCATCATTAGCCAGTCAAAATACTCATTTATTTTTTGGTCTTTTACTCCAGAACTGTTCCCACTTTTCAAAGTGACATTGCTCTCTTCTACAGTTTATACAATTGTCTTACAGACTACCCCATATTTTGGAATTTTCTAATTTGTTTTTGAAGGTGTTGTTTCACTTTTTCTTTTTTCCTGTTTTTTCTTTAAATGCAAATCCAGGTATAAGATTACATTGCAACTTTAATGTAGAAAACTTCAATACCTGTGTCAATCAATTAATTAGTCAATGTGTTTTAAAAATTAATGAACATATAGTATAAGGCATACCTTTAGGACAAACAATATAATAGAAGAGTCAATTAAAAAAAAAACACCTAATTAAGTTTAACAAAAGCAAATTAAATTTAAATGTCCACTTGCGATTGAGTATTAATAATTGACATTTAAATATAGCATTGTTTTCCATAACAGTTGTAAAGAATTGCAATTTCCCAGTGGTTAGTCTTATGTTTTTAATAACAGCATACTGGTAGCAATAACATGTGTCATGAATTAAAGTAAGTAACAAAATGAAATGTTAGTGAATTGACTTTACATAATAATATTGTAGATTTATTTTTTAAAATTTTCTCTAAATACATGACTTTATCTGCATCACTGCTTTCTAGATTTCATAAATGTAATGACTTTTTGATTCATCATTGTATTTTTTCTATTCTGGGTAGCTTTGTCCTAGTTGATTTTTCTTATCTTTAGTCAGAGGCAAATCCTATAACAATATAAACTGTAGCAAAAATGTTTGCTCTCTTTCTTACCTTGTAGTATTTTATTTGTATAGATGTAAATAAATATTACCCATTAAGTCTATGTCTACACACATGGATTGTTTTATATGGTTTGCAGACATGCTCTTAACTGTCCATCTTTGAGACATGAAAAGCAGCCATATACATGTATAGTTAATGTAAAAAGTTTGCAAATTATGTAAAAGTCAAAATTAACCATATAATAAATAGTTACCACAAGATGAATACATTGACAAAAACACAAAATTCTTGTGAAAAATGCACATGAATACAAGTCCTAGATCAAACATAGGGGAGCCTATTTGTTTCAGCCCATTCCTAAAATATTTTGTAGAAAACTCAGAACTATAAATAAAGCATAGGGGTCTTCATTGTTTCTCAGAATAGTAACCATTCAATAAATAGGGGAAACCAAAGGAAATAGAAAACATTTCTTTATTAGAAGAAGGAAAATATAACATGATATATGGACTATGACTCATTTGCAATTCTCCAAACTTGAGAAAAAAATATAATTTACTTAACTGATTGAATAAACAAACTGAAACTGATTGAACAAATCTGCCAAGACACAAACCCACGTAGTTTATATTTTACTTGTTTATCTTGAAGATATATTCATTTTTCTTTTTCTCATTTTTAAATGGAACTTATACGATCTTTCTATGATCAATAGTTTACTGGAGGAAACAGAAGTTGATGAACCATTATATGGTCGGCTGCCCTATGCTCACATTACCCTGTGTGTATTGAAACAATTTTTAATAGGCTAATAGATTTCTACCATTTCAATTTCCTGCTTCAAGAAAGTACATTGGTCTTATAAAAGCAACACTCACTCTCTGCCGTTAACACTGAACTTGTTTAGACAAAATATGGGTTTAGTATTTTCTAGAAAATAAAGTTGAGATAAATGTTTGTTTCATTTAACTGTCCACATATCTAAAATGATATAGATAATATTGGTGTATGCTTTGTAAATGGTGATCCAAAAATTTATCTACGAGAAGTTGGTCCTGTGTTATACCTCCCAAGATAGAGGTATCAAAGCAACTTTGACCGCTTAGAGAAATAAAAATTATTGTACAAAAATCATGAAAAAGTGGATGTTCTCACCAAAAAGTCAGAGGGTATATTTTCTGTTGGGGCAACTCAAACACATCTAAAAATCTCTGTGGATTTAACAAGATAGAAGTTTATCTTTCCTTTATGCACTTGTAGATGTTGGCACCTGCCAGATGGTGTTTCACATCATTCAAGGACCCAGGCACTTCCCAAAATGTGACTCTGCTATTTCCCACAGGCATTTCCTAGGCAGCAACAGGCAGGAGAAAAAGTGATGAGGAAAAGCACGCTTGTGTCTTGGTCATGTCGATCCAGAAAAAAATGAGTACGTAGAAAGAAACTCAATATTAACACAAGGCCATACCCTAAGTGTACTCTCAATGTAGCCTTAGCTAGGGCAGCTGTTTCTCAGAAACATGACTACCAAAGGGTAAGAGAACATAAATCTCTGATGGACAGCTAAGAGTCTGTCACAATTGGAAATTTGAAGTGTCTCATAAAGCACTGAACTTGCATTCTAATAACTTTATCTTCCGGCTCACTTATTTTACTACATGTAACCTCAAACATGAGAAGGCATTCTAGAGCCACCATCATAGAGGAACAATGCAATATGTGCTAAGCAAAAATCTGTGAGTTATAAAATTTATTTTCAGCTTTTGGTGACTGAATTTCAAAATTTGACTTTCCTCAAAATAAGTTAGAGGGTGACCTTGAGAAAAAAAAAAAAAGTACCACAAACCAAGCCTGGTTCTGGCTTGATTCAACCTCTTTGAGTGTCTTTAGAGTTAAGATGATCACGTAAAGTGAAATGTGGTTGTTCTCTTTCAGCTTTTTAAATTTTCACTATATTTACTAGCAGACCTGATTATTTTGGCAATTTTGGTTACAACACTGAACAATTCCAATATCGTAAGAACTCAGTGGTGGTAGTGGGAGCACATGGGAATTGGAATTTGGGGATTGGAACCACCCATAATCCAATCCTAAGAGAAGCATCCTGCAGTCCCATTTGTCATCATGTGAAAGGCCTTCAAAGGAGCCAGACTTGGTCACCCGGGTGTTCTCAGCTGAAATGAAATGCGACAGTTGACACACTCTATTGTATCTTTGGGAGCATCTGTTTTCACCATGTTCTAGATAATTAGGCTCTCTGCCACATTTCAGAAGTTTTAGGTTTATTAACAATGTTCAAATCTAGTTGAGTGATGTGCTGTCCTTTGTATGATGATTCTTTCTACTACTCAACAGAAACAAAATTGAAACTTCAAGGCAGCAGGAGTATCCTAGTGTCTATTATTGGTCTAAGCTGAGAAAGCTCAAGTGTTTTTTACTAAGATGTCATTTTTGGGATGCAAAAACTGAGATTTTATGTTTTTACAAATGAAAAATTTTAAAGTAGCATCTATTTTTTTAACTGAAAAATCAAGTTAAGCTTTTGCTTTTCTTTAGAAACATGTATTGAAATCCACTTAAAAAAATTGGTTGATGTTCTTTGGCTATACACCAGACATTAGCCTAAACTTTCAGATAAAGGTTTGCCTGAGACAAGATTTCTGTAAAGGAAATACAAACAATGAAGAGTGACGGTGCTATTTTCAGGTAGTTATGTGTGCAATGTATGGAGTAAAACACGGTGATGTGATATATAAATGTACCATCCTGTGTATTTTGGGAGGTTACTTGAGGTGGAGTGACTAAAAAATAATTCTCAGAAGTGTCACCATTTGAGAAGAAACCAGGAAAGAAAAATAAAGGAAAAAGATGACTGCCTTGAGAAATAATGGAAAGGACAAAGTAAGAATGAGCTGTAAATGTTCGAGAAACAGAAAGAACACCAGTGTGACCAGCCCAATTTTTGCTAGTGAGGGTGAAGACATGCATGGCAGGGCCAAATGAATGGGCAAGGCACTGGCATCTAAGTTGTTTGCTGACTTTGGCAAGGAGTTTTGAGAGAGAGAGAGAGAGAGAGAGAGAGAGAGAGAGAGAGAGAGAGATTTTTTAATTGTGGAGTACAGTTAAGGGTTAGCTATACAAATACTCATGGTGCAGGTACCCTTGTTGATGAGGTGTGCCCCCGCCCCGTGCCCAGGCAGATATTGACTGCCGTTAATCCCACCTCCCTGCCCCTCCCTGACCCATCCCCCGTAGTTTCCCGCCACTGTCAAACCTTTTCTTATAGTATTACAGTAGTTGTTCAAGGTCCACTTATAAGTGAGAACATGTGCATGGTTGTCCATCAAAAGAGGACTGGATTAACAAAAATGGTACATATATACAATGGAATATTATGCAGTCATGAAAAAGAACAAAATCATGAATTTTGCAGCAGCCTGGATGGAATTTGAGGTATGTTTTAAGTGTAATAAGATGTCACTAGAGGCTTGTAGATTGAAGCATATATATATATAAATACACACAAGTCAGGTTTAGCTACACAAGTAGGCTTTATACAGGTGAAATTCGGGCCACCCATTGGTCCTCACTTCCCTTGGTTTGGGGACTGGTACCCTCTGTGTTGCTGCATGTCCCCCTGCCTCCTTTCTTTTGCTAATCTGACTAATGTTCGCGTCCCACTTATGAGTGAGAACATGTGGCACTCCGTTCTCTGTTTCTGTGACAGATCATTAAGTTGAAGCATACGTATTTACAAAGGTAGCCACTACACAGGGACAGGAGAGGCTCAGAGAGATCAGTTAAGAGTCTCTCATTAATAATCAGGATAAGACATACAGTTAACTTGACCTAAAGTCATAGCAGTGAATGTAGGCAGTGACTATGAAATACGGTGTGTACAGGAAGTAATGAGAACAACTTGCTCCTGGATTGAAAGTGGTATGTGATGAAAAGTACAAAGTTGAGATGATCCCTGAAGTTTTGGTTTGAGCAATTAGGTGGGTATCATACATCTTTACAGCGATGGAGAAGTCAAGAGAAAGAGAGGCTTAAAAATGAAGACATTGATAGAGAGGTTGATATGTTGTATGTCTTAGCAAAATTAATACAATATGTTATTCTCCAAACCTTCACTCGAGGGTAACCAAACTTAAACCATATCAATTACCAGATGTCTATGGGTTCAATTACTGTTTTGGTCTAGAAATGATAAGAAAATTAGTTGGTACATTGGGTACAGCTTTGCTGTAAAAATAACCTTCCTCACGTGTTATTATCACCCTGTTAGTAGCTATTGATTTTTCCATCCCAACGCTAACAGAGACATAGGAACTGGCATTATTTCAAAGAGCATATTATTTTCCTTTAAAATAATAATGCAATATTTTCAACTATTTCAATACACTTAAACTAAAGAGAAGTCATTATCATCAATAGATCCAAATGACTTTTTATCTTAAAAATATAGTGACGCCTTTCAGTATCTGAAAAACTCATGGAAATTTCACTGTCCCCATCTATACCTTGTCTTAACATCACAGACATAAAATTATGAAGAACAAAAGTACATGGTAAGCAGTGTGATAATCATAGACATGTCAGAAACTAATGATTACCCATCATCCTTCTCTGAGGAAACAGAAGAGTGTAGGCAGAGGCGATGAATGAAAAAAAAAGGCAGCATAAAGATTCCATCAGCAATACTGACCAACTTAATATGTAGTATATTTTGGTGAAGCTATCTTTTTTAGTTTATTTTATTTCCTTTCTTTTAAAGATGCGAGGTACAATTCAGGGTTAGATGTACAAATGATAATTATGTAGGTACCCTTGTTGATGAGGTGTGCCCATCCCTTCCCTGGCAGTTTCCGTCACCTGAAAATCCCACTGCCCCTCACTCCTGGAAGTTTCCCACTACTGCCAATCCCTTTCTTATAGTATTACGATAATTGTTCAAGGTGCGCTTATTATTGAGAACTTGTGGTACCCTGTTCTTTGTTTCTATGATAGATCACTGAGTATGATCAACTCTAAATCCATCCAAGGTGCTGCGAAGTCCATATGTTTTTCCTTCTTTATGGCTGCATAATATTCCATTGTGTATATGTACCAATTTTTTTTTATCCAGTCAAGCTTCGATGGGCAACATGGTTGGTTCCACGTTTTTGCTACTGTGAATAGAGCTGCAACAAACATGCATGTACATGTATCTTTATTGTACAATGATTTGAGTTCTTCCAGGTATATTCCCAATAGAAGAATTGCTGGTTCATATGGGAGGTCAATTTCTAGATCTTTATTATCTTGTTTCTTTTAATTTTTTAAAATTTATTTTAAAGATGTGAGGTACAATTCAGGGTTAGGTATACAAATGTACGCCATCTTTCAGAAATCGCCACACTATCTTCCAAAGAGATTGCACTAGTTTGCATTCCCACCAGCAGTGTAGAAGCATTCCTTTTTCTCTGCATCTTCGCCAAACATCTGTTGTTGTTTGTTTTATTAATGATGGCCATTCTTACTGGGGGTAGGTGGTATCTCAATGTGGTTGTGGTTTGCGTTTCTCTGATGATGAGTGAAGCTGAGCACTTTTTCATGTGTCTGTTGGCTGCGTGTATATCTTCTTTTGAGAAGTGTCTATTCATGTCTTTTGCCCACTTTTTTTTTTTTTTTGAGAAAGCAGGATTTATTGAGAGGAAAGAAAAGCTCCCACAGTGGGACGGGACCAAATACAGGTTGTCCATTTTGCTCACTTTTTAATTGGGCTTTTTTTTTTTCATTTTGGTGCATTTGAGTTCCTTGTAGATCCTAGATGTTAGGCCTTAGTCAGATATACAGTTGGCAAATATATTTTTTTCCCATTCTGTTGGCTGTCTCCCCACTCTCTTGATGGTTTCTTTTGCTTTGCAGAAGCTTGTCAGTTTGATGAGGTCCCACCTGCCTATCTTATCTCTTAGGTATGGACATTTGGGTTTTGATTAGGAGTTGGTTCAGAAATTGAGACTTTGCTTCTGAAATCCTGTTCCATTACTCTGTGTACCTGTTCTTGTACCAATACCAGGCTGTTTTGATTATTGTAGCCCTAAAGTTTGAAGTCTGGAAGTGTGATACCTCCTGCTTTGTTTCTTTTGCTGAGGATTGTATTGGCTATTCATGGTCATTTATGTTTCCATATGAATTTCTGTATTGCGATTTCCAGGTCTGAGAAGAATGATGTTGGTAACTTAATGGGTATTGCATTGAATCTGTAGATTGCCTTTGGTAGGATGGACATTTTAACTTTGTTGCTTCTTCTTATTCGAGAGCATGGAATATTTTTCTATTTGTTTTTTAAGCAATCTTTAAAGCAGGTTGATTTTGTTGAGTTTTATTTTTTTTAGGAGTTTGCAACATAAGGCAAAATGTGTATTCATATTATAAATATACGTTACAGAAAGCTTCACGTATCTGGCAAGAAAGGATACCTGCATTCCTCACTTATAAGCTTATGAAAAAGGAGAAAGTTTTAGCCTGACCCATCTTCCAATTAATCAGAACTTGCTTCCACAGGAGGCATAATTTGGGGAGCTGTTTGGAGTTTGGAAAGAAGTTAACATGTTGAGTTCTAGGAAGAAAGACAGAAGAGTGAATGATTGACATATGAAAAAACAAGTGTTTGATTAAAAGGGAGGAGTAGTCTTGGATATGAAAGGAAATAAGAATACAATAATATAGATAATATTGTGCATGTGTACAAATTAGCAAAACTTTCTAAATTTGAGAGTAGAACAGGTACTAGAATATACATTCAGTAGAGGAATAAAGTTGAATCGCAAACAGATGCTTTACGCAATGGAGCAAGAACATTAAATAAAAATTACCTTTTAATGAGCATTAGGAGTTATCCTATAATTTCAATATCATAAGGGCATTATTTTAAGTCAGTAGCAGTGGTATAGAGGTATGCATGAGCATGCTGATTTTATAAAAAGTGGGGGGAAGTTTTTCTATAAGGTTGAATCATAACACAGTGTTTACAAAGATAAAGGCAACCAAGAATATTCCAGGCAGAGGGATCTGAAATGGCCAAGTCAAAGATGTGTAAAATAGAATGTGATTACAGAAATCCGAAAACATTGTAAGCATCTACTTGCATAATAAAATTGAGAGACTAGAGAAGAATTGGCAAGAGAAAAGTGAAATAGGCAAGGACAGTTCATAGAAGTATTTTAATACCACCATAATAAATGATAACATTTCCTCTATGTAACTAGTGTTATAAAAACATATAAGTATTTAAAGCCTATTATCTTGTGAATATAATAGCTTAGAGTACACAATTGTTAGAACAGAATGTGTGTATGTGTAGGTCATTAGTTGTGCTATTGAAATTTATGTCTTTGCTAGGGTTTTGTTGTTAATTTGCATGCTCTGACACTTTATAGAGATAAATATAAAACTTTATCATGGATACAATTTTTCCATTTAAAAAATATACATTGTTTAATGCTATCTTTACATAATTGGATAATATGTCATTGAATTCATAGACATTTTAAATTGTAATGAATTCATAGAAATGTTGAATTGTAATATATTCCTGGAGAATTTAATCTCGTCACTATAGTGTGGAACTTTTATTTATGGTAAATTCTGTTTTACTAACGTTATTTAATCTGACATCACTAAACATTAAACATTGTTTTGTTAGTATAGCCTGGATTATTTTTTCCCTTTATTTCACTTTAGATATATATATGTAAGTTTATATATTGATATAAAGACAAATATTTTTATATTAGTCTTTTTTTAACTTCGTTAATACTATGGAACTTTATGAAATTGATGTTGCTGATTTAGCATTTAATAAGTCACAGGTAAGGAACATCTCTACTTATTTACGGGAATAACTGGTAATCACATAAGATTTGGGCAATTCTCGGTATAATGCAGATTTGAAAATGGCTGTAATATAAATCATTCACACATATCAGGGAAAATATTTCTGAAGTTTTTGATAAGCATGTTTTCCCTGTGCTTTCTTGGTCCGCTGGACCTTATCTAAGTTGTTCATTGTGTCTGGAGTAATATCCTCTGCCCTTCCCCCTCTTTGCCTAACTGCTAATTGGTTTTATTTTATTTTTTATTTTTTCCAGCTTTTTTTGATGTCCATCCCACCCCCACCCTGGCAGTACTTGTCTTTCAAAAACAGCATAGAGTTGGCATTTCCTTTGCAATAATTATTATAGTTTAATCAGAGAATTTGGACAGTATACAGCTAATGTAATTTCTCATATGTTGATGACTATTATCATACCTTGAGCTTTTTATGTCTTGCATATTCTACATTTATTTTCTCTCTTTTTTACCTTACTTGAATTTATTAAACATTAAAAAAATGCATTATCTCTTCATTCACAATATAGAATATATCTATTATTATTCTAGTGGTTGTCAGATAAATTACAATATACAGACTACCTTATGAAAATGCAAATTAAATCAGTCATCATACCCTCTTCATAAACTAAAAACAACCTTCAGAACACTACTAAGTACCCCTTTCCTGGCTTACATGTAAATGTTGCCATGCATTTTAATTCTCATTTTACTATTGGACACATATTAAATATTTATTTTATATAGTTAATATTTATTTAAAATTTACCTCAGGGTTTTTACATAGTTTTATCCCATTAAAAAAATTCAAATCTACCATATGGTCCTAAGGCCCATTTAAAAAAAATTTTTCTTTAGTGTGATCTGATGGTGGCAAGTTTTCAAATTTTTTTCATTTGTTTAATCTGAAAATAGTTGTATTATGTTTTATTTTTTGAAAAATGTTTTAGCTGGCTTAGAATTCTACATTGAGAGTTATTTTTGCTGAAAACCTTTAAGATGTTAGTCCACTGTCATATTTCTTTACCGGTTGCTATCATACAATAATTTTAATTATATACTCTTTGCAAGTAATCTGCAAAACACCCATAATACCATCCCTCAACTCTAACTTTTTAATAAGATTTTTGCTTTAATTTTATGTTTGTGCAATTTTGCTATGATATAGTTGGATACATATTTTTTATTTAACTATTTAAATTATTTTGGACTTGATGGCTCCAAGGATTGGTTTATTTTATCAGTTATGGAAAATTCTATAACTGTTCAAACAATATTTTTTTGTCTAATTCTTTCTCTCTCTTTTTCTAGAACTCTGCATGGATAAATATTAAGCTATTTCATCTTTTGTCTCCTTATGTAAGAATTTCAAAAATGTTCTTGCAGAGAATGAGACCACATGCAACAAAAAAATGATTTATCCTAAAGAAGCCATCCTAGGCAACCTGTCTAGATAACTTGTTAGTTGACTACGGTTACATGAAACTGTCCAGCTGAAACCCAAAGAATCATCGAGCGGGGTCTAGCCCAAGTTACCAATCCACAGAATTATGAGCTAAATAAGTGATTGTTGTTTTAAGCCACCATGTTTAGAGTGGCTTGCTATACAGCAATATGGAATTGTAACAAACTCCCCTAATCTCAAAGGTTTAAGATGATGCACTGTTATTATTTCTCACATCATTATGTGTCAGCTTGATTGTTATCTTAGCATGTTCCTGACTCAGTTGTCCATGACTCTTTATTCAGCCGTCAGGTTGTCAGAGAGCTAGCTGGCTGGTCCAAGATGGTTTCACATTCTGTAGCAATCTGGTTGTTAGTAGAGTAAGTTAATAGGTCTTGTGCATCTTGCTATCCAATAAGCTGGCCTATATCTATATTCATGACCACTGAGAAGGATTCCAAGACACCCTGTGTGCAAGATTTTTTAGAATTGGAACCACTGTCATTTCTCCTGTTTTCTAGAAACCAAAACAAATCACAAAGCCAGTCTGTATTTAAAGAATGAGAACATAGACTCTTCCTATAGTTACTAGGAATTAAAAAGACACAATGTAGGGCACATAGATTCAGAGAGTGAAATAATTTGGACCAGTTTGTAATCTACCATAGTTTGCAGTATTGCCAAAATGAGAAATACAGCCCAGATATTCTAGCCGTTCATTTTAATGTCTTTTCATTATACCATTCTCTTTTATTATGGGATTAATCTTCACATTCACTCTTGAAGAACAAAAGCTTGTTTATTGAAAACGTGCTCTTTCAGACTCCCATCCATATCTAAATTGTTATCTAATGTTATATGTGGGTCCCCGAAATGAAATTAGAGAGGCTCTATACATGCGAAGTTAATAAATTCGTGATTTAAAGAGCCAGTTGCATTAATAATTTTGGTTTTCATTACCTAATACTATTCTGAAGTTGCAAACATCGCTTGCAGATGAATAAAGAAAATCGAAGTTATAGATGGTTTGTTGAAGACGATGAGAAGCAGATGTTATGATGTTTTGGAGCAAAATCCTTATGGCAGTTAGAGAAAATCTTAGCATGAACACTA
Source organism: Tarsius wallacei (assembly GCA_963574415.1). Classification (NCBI taxonomy): domain Eukaryota; kingdom Metazoa; phylum Chordata; class Mammalia; order Primates; family Tarsiidae; genus Tarsius; species Tarsius wallacei. The sequence goes on along the minus strand of CAUYQG010122836.1, from coordinate 7,843 downwards.
GACATTTTGAGGATAAAAACAAGAAAAGAACTTGTCCAATCTGCATGAACACTGAATGTTTCTTAAAAGCTAATAGTCATGCTATTTTAGTTTCCTTTTGCCAAATATTGCATTAATAAGAATGATTATAATACATTACATATGTAGAGTTATTTCACTTAGCTCATCTTGCTCCAATCTCAAAACAGTCTTTTGAGTAGGACATCATAGCCCTATATCATAGATGAGGAAACAGTCATTTCAAAACACATTCTACAGCCAAATTGGTACTTAAACTCAGGTTTTGTGTTTTCTCCATTAGTGCCTTTTTACTATGTCAAGTCACCTGCAAACTAAGGCATTGAGGTATTTAAAAAAGAAGAAAATCTTAGGGGTGGTAAAACTTACTTTGAAGTTGTCTAAAATAACGTCAGTGGTTTAAAATAAGAATCTGTTTTTTAAAAAAGTTATATATGCTCAGCCAAGTACTGAGAGTTCTAAAATCCCAATGGGGTATTTGATGGAATGGAACCGATGTGTCTAAACAGTTAAAAGATACTTAGCTTCCATGTTTATAAGTAAATCTATTTTGAATCTTAGTGTAATGCAATTCAAGGAAAACATAAACATTTCAGTGACTCTAACCTAGTAGGCTACTGGCAAATTGGTTAGGTTTGCTGTTGTCAAAATATTTCACAAAGAATTATGCATACAAATGAATTAGTTATGTGTAGAATTTTATGTGTATGTTTATATAAGTTGAGTGCTAATACGAATTTGTGTAGTGGTGTTGTGTGATAAATTTGTTTTAGAACTGTAGGCTATCTTAACTGTAAAAAGAATAGCAATCAGTGAACTCTTAGGATGCAGTATTTCAAATTCTTACTCCATAGCATTTTGGGCAGTTGAACAAAGTGAACTAAAAAAGAAGAAAATAAAACAACAATAATTGTAAATCATAGCAATCCAAACATAATGCTGTGGACTCTTGGCTCTTGATGTCTTCACTTATGTCATGTGATTGAATTTTTTCTTCCCCCAATAAATCTATACATTATCGGAATAGATTAACTAACTTCATTTTTTACATAAGAGGATATAAAACACAGAAAGATTACACATATCTTTTAAATGTTCTCAAAAATGTTAAAAGTAAAAATGCATGTGTGTCATATATTAATTTAGATATTCATTTAGGGAAACAGGTTTGCCTTTTGTAACAAGTTCCACCCCCCCCCCCCCCGAGTGTATGCTAGGAAGGTATAACATTCTAAGTTAAGCAAAGTGTGTGAAGGTAATTTTCATTTTTTTCCTTTTATTGCAAGATGGGTTTATGGTTATATTTGCTTTAACATTTTCTCATAAAAATGTTTGACAGTTGTGACTTACTTCACTCCTTCAATTTTTTTGTGTGTACGAGAGAATTTAATTCTGAAATAAAGCATAAATGAATGCCATGCTTGAGTTATCTCTTATTGGTTGTGAATTATTTGGGGCAATTTGCTTTGCCTATTTCTGGCTTTTTTTTTGTTTTACTATTTCTGAATTTATTATAATTGTGTGTCTGACGTAGGATTTTTGAGTATCAACTGAGGTAATGTATATAAATTTAATACAACACTAGACATTTTAATTCTCAATTATGTTAATATTGTTATGCTTACAATTCTCATCACATTGAATAAAGATTAAATAGTTTTTGTTCAGTTCTTCACTAGTCAATTCAACCTTTGGAGCATGTCCAGTCATAATCTGAAATTGAGATTTGTATAATAATCATGACTCTGTCTTTAAGTGGCAACACTAGGTAGCTGAATTTCTGATAATCTTCAAAAAAATAGCATTTAAACAGAATTTCCATCATTTCCAAAGCTTACTTCAAAAAAATATTATGCATGGCTTTCTCAAGAAATAAGGCTCTTCATCTATTCTTTTGAATTAAGTTTTTTTGAATTTTCAAAAGAATGCCCAATTCAGAAAAAAATTAACAATGACCATTTTTGATTATCAAGACATGCTGTCCAACAACACATTCTGTAATAATGGAAATAGTCTCTCTCTGTGTTCAATAAAATAGCCACTAGCACTATAAGTGTGGCTAGTGAGACTGAGAGACTTTTCCATTTTACTTAGTTTAAATTGGAATTCAAATAGCCACATGTTGGGGACAGACTTTGATACCCAGTTGAACAAATGGAGAATCTCTTCCTGAATTCAGCCAAACCTTAAATGAGCCATCTTTGGGCACCGTTGGCACAATATCCTATTACCAACTGAAGTATTAAATAGAAGAATGTGTGCTTTTACATTATATTAAAGGCCAATCTTCAGAAATAACATGAAACCCAAACTTCCTTGCAGATTCTATGTATGAGAATGCTCAATATTTTACACATTCCCCTCTTAGTGACAGACCACAGAGGAAATTTCTTTCTGATCATACTGTCTGGAATAAATGTGCTTGTTTTGAGCAATGATAAGTTAAATTTGGTTTCATTCTTAAAAATAGAGCTCTCTTAAAGACAAAAGTGAAATATGAATGATATTTTCATAGCAACCCATTCCAAACACTATTATTACCTTCAGAAGCTATTATTTTTGAAATACAAATTTTTAATATTAATATCAAATTCAATTTCATAAAATTGAAAAATTTTAAGCAAAAGAGACACTATGTGAATCAAACACATGAAAATCTAAAAAATCTATCATTACCTATCATCAGACACAAAAATTAACTCTAAATGGATCAAAGACCTCAAACTATAAGAACCTTAGAAAGTGCAGGAGGCACTCTTGTGAAAATTGGAAATGGCAACCAATTCCTGATCAAAACCCTAAGTGCTCAGATCATAAGAAATAAAATAGATTAGTGGGACTTCATCAAACTGTCGAGCTTCTGCAAAACACAAGAAAACCATCAAGGGAGCAGGGAGACAGCCCACAGAAAGGGAAAAAATATTTGCCAACTGTATATATGACTAAGACCTAACATCTAGGATGTACAGGAACACAAACGTGATGAAATGAAAACAAACAAACAGCCCCATTAAAAAGTGGGCAAAAAACACGAATAGACACATCTCAAAAGAAGACATACACACAGCCAACAGACACATGAAAAAGTGTTCAGTCTCACTCATCAGAGAAATGCATATCAAAACCACACTGAGATACCACCTAGCCCCGGTAAGAATGGCCATCATTCATAAAACAAACAACAACAGATGCTGGAGAGGATACAGAGGAAATGGAATGCTTCTGCACTGCTGGTGAGAATGCAAACTAGTACAACATCTTTGGAAGACAGTGTGGCAATTTCTGAAAGATGGTGGACATTTGTATACCTAACCCTGAATTGTACCCTACACCTTTAAAATGAATTTGAAAAAAAGAAATAATAATAAAGAACTAGAAATTGACCTTCCATATGACCCAGCAGTCCCCCTACTGGGAATATACCCAGAGGAACTCAAGTCATTCAATAAAAAAGATACCTGCACACGCATGTTTGCTACTGCTCTATTCACAACAGCTAAAACATAGAATCAACCATGGTTTCCGTCGAAGCTGGACTGTATAAAAAAAGGTGGTACATATTCACAATGAAATATTTTGCAGCCACAAAGAAGGACAAACATATGGACTTTGCAGCAACTTGGATGGATCATCATAGTCAGTGATCTATCACAGAAACAAAGAACAGAGTGCAACCGGTTCTCACTCATAAGTGGAACTTGAACAATTATCATAATACTGTAAGAAAGGGATTGGCAATAGGGGAAAACTGCCAGAAGAAGGGGGTGGGTTTGGAAGTTGAGGGTAACTGCCAGGGGAGGGAGGGTCACACCTCATCAGCAAGGGTACCTGCATAATCAACGTTTGTATACTTAACCCTGAATTGTACTCCCATCTTTAAAATTAAATTAAAAAGTTTAAAAAGCTATCATCAGACTTTTTACCTTCCTTGCCTTATCAAATTTGGCAAATTTATCAAAAGAACATTACATCTGTAGAAAATGAGTGGATCAACTTAACACAATAGAACGATCTTTATTGCCTATTTACTAGACAGTTACTGGGTGATATGGTAACTCTGTTTAACTCTTTGAGAATGTCCACACCATTTTCCAAGAAAGCTGCATTATTTTACATTTCCGCCAAGTATATAAAATGGATCCAATTTTTACACATTCTCAATAAAAGTTGTTATTATCTGTTTTTGTTAAAGCTATTTTAGTGTGTTTTAAGTGGTATCTCATCGTGGTTTTTATTTACATTCCTGTGATAGCTAATGCTATTGAGTATATTTTCAGGCGCTTATTAACCATTTACATATATTATTTGAGAAGTTGTCTACTCAGATATTTTGCTCACCTGAATGTCTTTTGAAGAAAGAATATGGGTTAGAAACATTAAAGTTCATACAGGTAAAGTTCATACAGGTAATTAAGCAAGTTTAACTTATTTGAAAATCATTCTATTTTTAGAATCTGAGGTCTTAAGGACTACATTTATTCTATTAATCAATCATCTCCCAATTATTAATATAATAGAGCATAAGACATTTATATTTCTGAAAATGTTTTCTACATTTGAAAACAATTTGTGTGTGTGTGTGTGTTTATTATAAAGATGTGGGGTACAATTCAGGGTCAGCTATACAAACATTGATCATGCAGGTACCCTTGTTGATGAGGTGTGCCCCTCCCTCCCCTAGCAGTTTCCCTCAACTGCCAATCCACCTCCCCCTCCCCTGACAGTTTCCCACTACTGCCAATGCCTTTCTTATAGTATTATAATTGTTCAAGATTTGCTTATGAGTGAGAACATATGGTGCTCTGTTCTTTGTTTCTGTGATAGATCACTGAGTATGATAGACTCCAAATCCATCCAAGTTGCTATGAAGTCCATATATTTGTCCTTCTTTATGGCTGCATAATATTCCATTGTGTATATGTACCACATTTTTTTTTTTGTATCCAGTCCAGGTTCGATGAGCATCATGGTTGGTTCCATGTTTTTGCTATTGTGAATAGAGCTGCAACGAACATGCATGTGCAGTTATCTTTTTTGTATAGTGATTTGAGTTCCTCCAGGTATATTCCCAATAGGGGAATTGCTGGGTATTCATATGGAAGGTCAATTTCGAGTTCTTTCAGAAATCGCCACATTGTTTTCCAAAGAGGTTGCACTAGTTTTCATTCCCACCAGCAGTGTAGAAGAATTCCTTTTTCTCTGCATCTTCACCAGCATCTGTTGCTGTTTGTTGAATTAATGATGGCCATTCTTATTGGGGTTAAGTGGTATCTCAATGTGGTTTTGATTTGCATTTCTCTGATGATGAGTGAGGCTGAGCACTTTCTCATGTGTCTATTGGCTGTCCTTTTGAATTGGAGTCTCACTCCGTGGCCCAGACTGGAGGGCAGTGGGACGCTCCCAGCCACCGCAGCCTCGACCTGCTGGGCTCCAGCGATCCTTTCGCTTCCGCCTTCCAAGTAGCTGGACTATAGGCGCGCGTACGCCCGGCTTTTGGTTTATTGTAGACACAAGGTCCCGCCAAGTTGCCCAGGTGGGTCTTGAACCCGCGGGTTCAGACAATCCACTCGCCTTGACCTCCCAAAGTGCTGGAATGAAGGTTGAGCTACCGAGCCCAGCCAATTTTTGTGTGTAAAGGCATAAATACAATACCACTTTCTCAATATGAGAAAGACCTGACTCAAATTCTCCAAGTGATAAGCTAAATAATTCATACCATGCCCTTGCGAATTTCCAGTATCATAAAAGAAGATGGGGTAATAACCCATTTGCATCAGTGAAAAATGCAAAGGGCAACTAAGTGTGTGTAGTTAGGAAGGAGATTTCACTTGATTCCCTTCAAATTTCTATTTCTTTTTGGCAATGAGGACTTTTACAGAGAAAACACACTTAGGTAAACATAAACATTAAAAATGGGACACATTTCTATTCAGTGCAAAAGCCTATTAAAATATTTTCCAACATTTGGGAACTTTAACTCTCTGTAATCTTCCTGAAAATCGAACTTGTTGAGTTGAAAGTTCTTAGGAATAAGAACAAATGTCATTGCAGTAAATACTATAATAACCTGAGTGCCAGAGAGAGCAGAGTCAAGGGAGAGTGTGTGAAAGCACTTAGAAAATAAGCATCGGTCCTTGAAGTCACACTCATGAAGGAAAGTGTGAGGCCTATGTGATAAAAAAATATATATATAATATATATAGTTAATACTTTGCCACAGAACAGAGAGCATTGTATTTCTTGTTCCACATCCTGGTGGGGAGTTTTGCTCTATGAAATTTGGATTTTCATAGAAATATGATCCTTTCTATGATAAATCTAAGCATGTCAATCATATTTTATTAAACTCGGCACCAGCAATATTTTCTAGCATACTATCAGTCCATCTCTCTTTAAGATTATTATTTTTTGAACCATGGGTTTTGAGTGATGAGAAAGCATTAGCGCTCTATATTTGCGTGACACTTTTGGAACCTCATATTTTCAAAACGTATTCTGCTGTACGATGTGAAGCAAAGTTAAAGAGGGAATGAATTTATTCATGAGGAAAAGCAGGTTGAGGTAACTTGCATAGTTTATGCAATCTAGAGTTAAATAAAGATAGAAAGTGTCCAAACTCATGATAAAATGCTTATAAATGTTTTTTAAGATCAAGTTATGGGACATATTAGCTTTGTCTTTCAGCATGAAAGAAACCCGTGTAAATTATTTCTTGAGTTTTTAACTCCTCAGCCTTTAACTCCTGTCTTCCAGGTTTTGGGTATGCTTAATTTACAATATTTTCTATTTCACACTAACCCTTTATCTTTAGCCTTGCAACTATAGCTAATTATAACAGTAATGCTAAATAGTGATTATAATAAATATCGCATAACTAAAATGCATCAGGCACTATGCTAATCCATTGCAATGCTTCATTTAACTTAATATCTTCAGCAACTCTGTGATGCAGATATTGTTGTTATCTGCTTCATAAGTAAGATAACCCAAGGTTAGAATAGTTATCAATGTATCCATGGTGGTAAATAAGAGCATTACTAGATTGGCTTTGTTTTAACCGCTGAAGTTTCCACCCCACAGGAGAAGGGATCAGATACTAACTTTACTGCTGTTCCCAAAAACCACTGCAGATAATACTCTATTATAACCGTCTAATTGATTCTCTTTCCTCAATAGATGCCACATGTTGGATGGGCAGAAATAGCATGCTGTTCACAATTGTATACTAAAATGGAGGATAGTAACAATACTCATTAAATATTCATTAACAAAACAAGCTAAAAAGAAGCACTGTTCTTTTAAGGGCATGAACCACTCATGTCAACACTACCTCACTGTTCCTTCCCCCTACCTGTTGTTCTTGTTCCTTGGATTCAACTTCAGTATCTCATGAGATGATGTTTTCCCTTTAAGTGCTCAGCTTTCTACTGAGAGCTGTATTTCTTCCATATACTCTGCAGACTAGGAAAAAACACACTAAAATTCTATGAAGCACACTTTAGATCATAGCCTCTTTAGTCCAAATCCCTGGTTAAGATCCTACTTCAAAGAGAAATCACTTAGAATTACAAAGAGAGCCTTTCAAAATTGGGAGTGTCACTTCTTTTTTTTTATTGTGATATTGAGAGGTACAGTTAAGGGTTAGGTACACAAATATGTCTCGTTCAGGCACCCTTGTTGATAGGAAGTGTCTCCCCATCCCCAGACAGATATTTACTACCATTAATCCCATCACCCTACCCCTCCCCCCCATAGTTTCCCACCACTGTCAGTCATTTTCTTGTGGTAATACGTTGGATGATCAAGGTCTACTATATGAGTGAGA
>CAUYQG010122833.1:0-28691 GCA_963574415.1 Tarsius wallacei | reverse complement strand
TTGTTAACAGAAAGTGCAGAAGTAGACTTTGTGGTTAGAATTTTTATTTTCTTTTGTGGCTTCTGTATTTTCCAGCTTTTACAGAATGTATATAAACTGTTTTTGTAATTAAAGAGAAAACCATAAATTTAAAAAAAATTCTGCCGGGCTAGGTGGCTCAGCCTGTAATCCCGCGCCTTGGTAGGCTGAGGTGAGTGTATTGCCTGAGCCCGCGGGTTTGAGACCCGCCTGGGCAACTTGGCGAGACCTCATCTCTACAATAAATAAAAAAAAATAGCCGGGTGTGGTAGCGCGCGCCTGTAGTTCCAGCTACTTGGAAGGCTGAGGCAGAAGGATTGCTGGAACCCAGCAGGTCGAGGTTGCGGTGGCCACTGCACTCCAGTCTGGGTGACAGAGTGAGACACCAACTCAAAAAAAAAAAAAAAATTCTAACCACAAAGTCTACTTCTGCACTTTCTGTTAACAAGACAGGAAAGAAAAAAGAGAAAAAACCAAATCACTGGCCTCCTTTCGCATATTGATTAGGTGGCCAAGTCCAGCACAAGGAGAGTTTGGTCTTGTTGTTAGGACCTGCCTGCTATTTGCACATATAGTGACCTGCCACTAACCAGCAAATGCTTTTTCAAACTTTTTTTTTTTTTTTTTTTGAGTCGGGGGCTTGTTGTGTCCCTCAGGTTTGAGTACCATGGCATGATCACAGCTCACCACAGCCTTTACCTCCTGGCCTCAGGCAATCCTGCCACCTCACCTGCTGAGTAGCTGGGACTAAATGCATGCAACACCATGCTCAGCTAGTTTTGTTTAATTTTTTGTAGAGTCAAGATCTAGTTATGTAGCCCAGGCTGGTCTCAGACTCCTAGGCTCAAACATCCTTCTACTTTGGCCTCCTAAGGTGCTGGAATTACCACCTAACCCGGCCACTTTTCCTAACTTTTAAAATGTGCCTTTACCAGCCTAGTGTTTGGGCCTGGAATAGTCTCGTGGCCACCAGTCCTGTCCCAGAGGGAAGAGACTGTCTCCCCAGGTTATAGAGCACTTGAGGGCAAACACTGCCCGCTCTCGGGCAGGAGTAGGTCTTGGCACCCTGTGGCCAATCCACGGTGCAGGAGAGCTAGAAGGGTATGGCATGCATTTTGAATAAAACTAATCTGGGAAACAGGAACTTAGGGGAAGCAGGTTTCTCCCATGTGTAAGTGGCTTAAGTTCCAGGCTTAGACTCTTAAAGAACGTTACCCTAAATAATGCAAATAAAAAAGTCAGATCAAGACTTGTTGGATGAAATGCTTCCCTTACAGAACTGTTTAAAATTCTAAACACACCAGGTGCAGTGATTCATGCCTGTAATACCAGCACTTCGGGAGGTAGAGGTGAGAGGATTGCCTAAGCCCACGGGTTGGAGACCAGCCTGGGAATCTTGGGAGACCTTGTCTCTACAATAAATCAAAAAAAAATTAGCTGGGTGTGATGGCGCAAGCCTGTAGTTCTACCAGTTACTTGAAAGACTGAGGCGGAAGGATCACCTGAGTTCAGCAGGTCAAGGCTGCGGTGGCTGTAAGCGTGCCACTGCACTCAACTTTGGGCGACAGATTGAGACGCAAAATCTAAATACATTATCAGACAAGGATATATTTTATAAGTTGCTTATGTCCTTAAAAAGTATTAACACTAAAAAAATCCAAACATAAACAAGGAAAGTGGTGCTAAATGTTCTTTTCTACTTACTAAGAACAATGCTTCCTTTTACTAGTGAAAAGTAATAAAACTAAACCAGTTTGGCCTGTCAGGGTGAATAGCAACTCCCCAGTAGAAGAATGTGATCTTTAGATACAAACAACAACAACCAAAAAAATCATTAAACTAAGAAGGCCAAGTTTCCAGAGCAATCTAAGGAAAGTAATGAAAAGAGCCCTTCAAAATTTAACAACCCATTTTCTATAAAATGGAAATGGCTTCAGAGAAATGTTCTGAGAGATTTGCTCACCACAGCTTGGGGAAAGAAAAATGTGTTTTCCTTTTTTTTTGAGTCGGAGTCTCACTCTGTCACCCAGACTGGAGTGCAGTGGCCGCTCCCGGCCACCGCAGCCTCGACCTGCTGGGCTCTGGCGATCCTTCCGCCTCAGCCTTCTGAGTAGCCGGAATTACAGGCGTGCGCTACCACGCCCGGCTGATTTTTTTAATTTATTGTAGAGATGAGGTCTCACCAAGTTGGCCAGGCGGGTCTCAAACCCGCGGACTCAGGCAATCCACTCACCTCAGCCTCCCAAGGCGTGGGATTACAGGCTGAGCCACCTAAAATTTAAGAGCCTCTTAAAGCTGAAAGTGAGTAGGCTGCTTGTCATCTTTAAATTGCTTTAAAGTATTTGAATGGTAACTGTTAGCCTAAAGATTCAGTTTTAGGAAATTAACATTTTCGACTTTTGACCCCAATTGAGGTTTGGCATATTGTTTTGTTTTTTTTAGTGCGATAGGGTCTTGCTCTGTGTCCAGGCTAGAGTGCAGAGGCCCGGTCACAGCTCACTGCAGCCTCGAACTGCTATGCTCAAGCCATCCTCCCACCTCAGCCTCCTGAGTAGCTAGGACTACTGGCATGTTGCTACCATTCTTTTTAAATTTTTTGTAGAGGTGGCGTCTTGCTGTTTTGCCTAGGCTGAGGTTTGACTTTTGCTAAGAATTAGCCATATAAAACGATTTAATCTCTAGAAATCTTTGTAAGATTATGACACTTTGGTTTACTGAACTGAAATGTATGTCTTATTGCAACCTAGATCTTTTCATTTCCTAGAGAAAAATAACCCATATAAGCTACTGGAATATCATATAGGTGGTCACTGCTATGTGGTTCACTGGTGACCAATAAGGATTAAATCCCAGCAGAACTGGTTTAGTCACTGGGAGAATTGACATTAGTGCATATTCCATTATTTTTAAGGTAAATGCTTTAATTGATATAGAAATGAAGTTTCTAAATTGCAGTTTGTCTTGACAAAATAAAAAGAGGCTAGTAAAACTTAGACTATTTTTAATTCTTTTTTTGAGTCAGTCTCACTGTCGCCCAGGCTGGAGTGCAGTGGCACACTCGACAGCCACCGCAGCCTCTACCTGCTGGGCTCAGGCAATCCTTCTGCCTCAACTTTCCAAGTAGCTGGAACTACAGGCGCATGCTACCATTCCCAGCTAATTTTTTGATTTATTGTAGAGATGAGGTTCTGCCAAGTTGCCCGGGCTGGTCTCAAACCCTGGGCTCAGGCAGTCCTTTCACCTCAGCCTCCCAAAGTGCTGGGATTACAGGTATGAACCATTGTGCCTGGCTATTTTTAATTTTTAAGTATATATAATTGTGTTACTTATATTATGAGAGTATTTTCTATTTAAAATTCTGATTTGAGACAACAGTGTGTTTTCCTTTTTCCTTTTTGTTTTTCCTAGGATTCATGGTTTCTTTTCAATTCTATCAGTTCTTTAAATCTCACTTTATGTGCCTTCTCTTCCTTGAAGCTATCTAGATCCCATCAGGCGTCTCAGAGCTCTTCTAGTTCTTATCTGTATCACTTTCTCATTTTAAATATTTTGTTTTTTCACCTGATAAGATTATACATTTCTTGTGGGCAGGTTTTGCATTGATTCTTATGCATTATTGTTCACTGTTGAATTTGACAGTGTGGCAAGTTCAAGATCCTTATCTCATATAGATTGAGATGAAAACTTTGATGATATAGGCTGAGATGAAAGGCTTTTAATAGCCTTGAAATTGGTAACAGTAGTATTTACATTATATGGGACCTAGCTTTAAGTAAAATAAGTAGTCATTGGGGATTCTGGTTATGTAAGAATAGCTACAATGAAATTAGTGAAAAATTTGTTTTAAAGATGAAACAGTTGTGAAAGTATTGTCTGCAGATGTTCCTTGGTGATCTTTTTTTATTATTAGAGACTCTGATTATTTACTTTTATTGCTTTAGGTTTTTAACCTCACCAGAAAGAGACATTTATTACTTATTTACATTTTCCTTGTCTTTCATAATTCAGACATCTCCAATAAAAAAGGATTGAAAAGTGTTCATTTAACAGCTAATACTGAGTTCTTTTTGCCAGGCACTATGCTGTGAGTGCTATATATAAGTTATTTGACATAATTGTTAATATATTTAATACATAAGAGAATAAAAGTTTAGAAAAGTAACTGGTGCAATGTCACAGAAATAGTAAGTAGTAGAGTCAGAACTTGAACTCAGGTCTGAAATTTCAGAACCCTTGGTTTTAACTAGCTATCGGAAATTACAAACTCAGGTACCTACTGGAGACTGTGCCAGATTAGAGGGCACTTACCCTGTGTTAAGGGGGCAGCTACTTGATTTTAAACTAATTGCTAAGCTCTACCAAATGTTGCGCCAAGCAAAAATTTGAAACAGTACTGTTAAAGCTTCCAGTTTTTCAAGAAAAGCCAGAATCTTAACTTTATTATGTGAAATTTCCTAATTTTCAAATGTTGTCAGCTAACTTAAAACACATTATATAAGTCAAACAGGACACAAACTGTTTTGACAACATTTGCACTATGTACTACACTACTTAAGAGCATGGATGCCCTAATCTGTTCTGTTCTTGATTTTTGATCCTCCCTAGACTGTTACTGTATAAGAACATTTTTTTCTAAAGTCGTTTAATTCTCTTGTTAACTAGATTCTTAAATAAATGAGAATATATTAAACTTACTGTACTTTTTAGAACTTTATAATTGAGGTAAACCATCTTTGTATTATTAGGTAGGATATATGAATTTTGATACTTCACATTTACTATATTCTCTTTAGACCTGGTGATGACTGGAAAAAGACTTTAAAACTCCCTCCAAAGGATCTAAGAATCAAAACTTCGGTAAGTTGGTTATAAAATTCAAGTGGAAAAATGATGGGGAAACTCAAGAAGAGCTTTCCTTCAGTATCTGTAGGGGATTGGTTTCAGGAACATACATCTACCCCAAACAACCCAGTAAGAGTGATATTCAGGCTAGGTATTATTCCCATTTTGTGAATGACAAAATGAAAGTTCAGAACAGTTTTCTTAGCCCAGTGTTCTCAAATGGGTGATTTGGTTCCCCAGGGGCATTTAGTAATAGAGACGTTGTTGATTTGATGGGAAGATGCTACAGGACAGCCCCTTACAACAAATAATTTTCTGGCTTTGAATGTACTGAGCTTGAGAAACCCTGACTTAGCTAAGTATATGTGTAGCTAATGAATGAGGACCTAGAGTTTGACTTTACATCTTGAGATTTGCAATTCAGGGCATAATACTTGTATAGGAATAACAGTATTCTGTCAGTTAAACAGTTTTCAATATGACTTGTGTGTTTTGAAGTGAGAGTGGTTATTTTCCATGAGAAGTTGTAATATAGATTAAAACAAGTAATCTGCATGTGTTTGTATTTAAGATTGGGTAGGTAAAGAATTAAAGTCTCTCAGATAAATGGTCTTAAGCATGCTAACTACCAAAGGACACAGTTGTACTTTATTTTGTTGTTTGTTTGACTAGGATGTGACCTCCACAAAAGGAAATGAGTTTGAAGATTACTGTTTAAAACGGGAGTTACTGATGGGAATTTTTGAAATGGGCTGGGAAAAGCCATCTCCTATTCAGGTATGCTTACCCTTTTTATCACACATATATAAAGCTATGTGTCAAACATTACATTCTTTTTGCTTTGTGGAAGTTGTGTAATGAGCCAACATTTCTCATGTATATATACATAAACACTATTTTTCTGAACTTTCAAGGGTAAATTACTTCTAAATATTTTAGTGTGAATTTCCTAAGAATAGAAGTATTCTAGTTATCTTCAGTCAGTTTTCCATTGATACAGTACTTCCGTCTCAGCATTATATTCTAATTATAATGGACCCAAAAGTGTGCTGTAATGTCCTATATTTATAGTAGTGTTTCTTTTTCTCTTACACAGGATCCATTCTAGGGTCAGGTATTGTATAGTAATGTTTTCATCATTAGCATTTCCCTAATCTTTTTTTGTCTTTTATGACATTAATATATTAAATTGAAATTAAATACACATTTCCCTCCATTTTTTGGGGTAGAACTTTTATTATTTTGTGTTTGCCCAGTGTTCCTAAGTAATTATGTTTCTCAGTCAGAATACTACAGAAGTCATGTTATGACCTTCTCAGGGTATTGCATTTGAAGTATACATAGTGTCTATCCATCTATGCCTCATTGATGATACTAATTTTGATAACCCTGTCAAAATGTCTGATTTTTCTACTGTGTAATTACTGCATCCCCCCACCCAAAAAAAAAAAAAAAAAAAACTAATAAGCAGCGTGGGGAGAATTTTTTTTTTGGTAGATGTTGCCTAGGTTGGTCACAAATCCCAACCTCAAGCAATCCCCTTGCCTTGGCCTACCAAAGTGCTAGGATTACAGGCATGGGCCACTGCACCTGACCAATGAGGGGGGCATTTTAAGATCATGCAGATGTCTTACTCTTCATCAAAATTTCCCCCTAGTTTTGACATCTGTTGCTGATTCTTTTTTTTCTTTTTTTTTTTTTGTTTGAGTCGGAATTTCACTCTGTTGCCCAGGCTGGAGTTCAGTGGCACGCTTACGGCCACCACAGCCTCAACCTACTGGGCTTAGATGATCCTTCTGCTTCAGCCTTCCAAGTAGCTGGAACCAAAGGCATGTGCCACCATGCCCAGCTAATTTTTTGATTTTTTTGTAGAGACGAGGTCTTGCCATGTTGCTCAGGCTGGTCTCGAACCCCTGAGCTTAGGCAGTCCTCTCGCCTCAGCTTCCCAAAGTGCTGGGATTACAGGCTTGAGCCACCATGCCCAGCTTGTTGATGATTCTTGCTTGATCTCATCTCTGATGGGTTATGATGAGTCTCTAATTCTAGTACTTCCTCTACACCTGGCCTCTACAAAATTTCTTACCTTATATGCCTCCTTATTTATCTATTATCAATATGGACTATGAATTCCATTTTTTAAATGATGTTCTTATATTGTCCCAGACTTAGCCACTGTAAACTCCTTCAAGCTGATTCTGGTGGTTTGTGATGTGTCCTCTTCACTTTTCTTGACCATATTCTTTTTGGCATAATGTGATGGCAGGCTTATCTTATACTCACCCTGCCTCAGCCTTGGAA
This sequence comes from Tarsius wallacei, assembly GCA_963574415.1. NCBI lineage: Eukaryota > Metazoa > Chordata > Mammalia > Primates > Tarsiidae > Tarsius > Tarsius wallacei. The sequence continues at coordinate 21,533 of CAUYQG010122833.1, read as the reverse complement.
TCTAAGGAACCCTAATTCCTTTAAGTGGGGAGTAGTACTGGGGACGAAGATGTGGGGACTAGGAACCTTTTTTGCCCAGAGATGAGAGTGTGCTTTTGGCTGGAGAAAGTATCAAGACAAGGCTCTGCATCATCAGATAAGTAGTTTGGATGTAGATATTATAAATATCTAAGAATCTACTATGATGTAGTTTGTATTAATCCATTTTATCTACACAGTAAAAAGTCGTATGAGAGCTCTTTTTATAGGAGCTACATCATTCTACTTTTATCTCCAGGACTTAGCACAGTGCCTGTGCTTATTTAGAGTGCTTTGATGAAATTAAGGTCATCTGTGTCAGCAGGTGAACTTGGTCTAGGGAACTGCCTGGGTTGAATCCCAACTCCACCACTTTTTTTTTTTGAGTCGGGGTCTCACTCTGTGCCCAGGCTAGAGTGCTAGAGTGCAGTGGCACACCCACGGCCACTGCATCCTTGACCTGAAGAGCTCAGGCGATCCTTCAGCCTCAGCCTTCCAATTAGCTGGAACTACAGGCGCATAGTACCTTGCCTGGGTAATTTTTTGACTTTATTGTAGATATAAGGTCTCACCAAGTTGCTCAGGCTAGCCTTGAACCCCTGAGCCCAGGCAATCCTCTCACCTCGACCTCCCAAAATGCTGGGATTACAGGCTTGAGCCACCTCATCCAGCCTCTCTTCTTAAATTGACCATTTGGGATCTTTCTAAGGCTTGGATTCCTGACCTGTAAAATTGAAATAATGGTGTATACCCTAAGGTGGTTGTGAAGATTAAGTGAGGTAATACATATGTTTAGTACAGTGCTTAGTCCATGATAAGTGCTTAATAAATGTTATGAGTTATTTTGTCAAAAAAAGAAATTTAGCTAATTTTGCAGACGTAATTCTTCATTTTTTGAGTCAGTGTTTCATTCTGGCACTCATGCTGGAGTGCAGTAGCGTGATCACAGCTCACCGCAGCCTCCACCCCCTGGGCTCAGATGAACCTTCTGTCTTAGTCTCCCAAGCAGCTGGGACTTATTTTATTTATTTATTTTTTTGTGGAGACAAGATCTGAAGATCTCACTATGTTGCCTAGGCTGATCTTGAATTGCTGGACTCAAGCAGTGCTCCTGCCTCAGCCTTCCTAAGAACTGGGATTGATTACAGGCATGAGCCCCCACACCTGGCCTAGCAGACTTAATTCTTAATTGATAACTTGCTAATCCCTATTTCTTGTATTAAAATTTAAAATTGACTTTGTTACTTGTACTCCCAGTGTTGGTGTAGCATATAGGCAGTTAACTCTCTAGCCAGTCTGATGTCTATCTTTAATCTCCCTCACAGGATTTTTATTGTGAGGATCAAATGTATAACCAAAGTATTTTGAAATAACAAAGTATTATATAAATATGAAGTATTGTTTTAGATACCCAAGACCACCCTGTTGATGTTTTGCCTTTTTCTTCACTATTTTGTCTTAAGGAGCCGTCAAATACACAAGATAATGTGTTTCTTAGAATCTTTCCGAGTAACAAGTCATAAATACAAGGATTTTAGAGCCAAAAAGTAATATGTAAATCTCCTAGTAAAATTTAACATGGCAGGCTGCCCTCTACTATTCTTAGTCTTAGAATTTAATCCAGGCATTTCCCCCCAAATATTAGATTAGATGAGTAAGTCTTCGGCATTTAAATAGTTTTTTTTAGGAGATGGAATCTAGTTGTAGTTTGGCTATAAGATGATTGGAGGATAGCCAGGCGCAATAGCTCACTCATGTAATCCCAGCACTTTGTAAGGCAGAAGCGAGAGGATTGCCTGAGTCCAGGAGTTTGAGACCAGCCTGGGCAACTTGGCGAGACCTCTTCTCTACAGTAAATCAAAAAATTAACTGGGCGTGGTGGCACGTGCCTGTGGCTCCAGCCACTTGGAAGACTGAGGTGGAAGGATTGCCTGAGCGCAGCAGGTCAAGGCTATGGTGGGTGCGAGCATGCATTCCAACCTAGGTGACTGAGATTCCGACTCCAAAAAAAAAAAAAAAGATTATTGGAAGATCAGACACTTAATTATATACTCCCAAAAGAGGTTTTACATTGACAGATTGGAATCAGGTAATATTACAGATTGCTTCCACACATCTGTCTTTGGTCTAATCATCTGTGACTGGTTCTAAGTCTGGATGCTGTGGGCAGTTAGAATAACTTTGTCACTCGAAAGGTGTAGCTTTATAGGAACACAGACTTCTTTGGAGGGCCTAACAACGTACTGTTTTATTCTGCTTAGCATGGAGAAACTTCATGCTAACTTTCAGATTATGATTGAAAGATAGTAGCTCTCACTGCTTTCAGACCGTAGGTACACTTTTTGATGATTTTTTAGAAAAATCTAAGAAGTTAAACAACAGGTAGTCTGTTTGAGGAAAACACGGAAACTCCTTATTATTGGCAGCAAGGCTTTGTGCCAGATCAAGAATCTCAAATTACTTTGTCAATTAAGGTCTAATAAAGACTTAATAGTTTATAGTTAAGAATTAAAGCAGTCTGAATTTTTAGTAAGCCATTTGGCCTGCTGACAGTGGGTTTATTATGACTAAAAGAATTGTTTTCCTAATTGAGTTCCTAAAAAGTCTTTTTTTTTTTTTTTTTGATTTGGAGTCTCACTCTTTCACCCAGACTGGAGTGCAGTGGCTGCTCCAGACCACTGCACCCTCAACCTGCTGGGCTCCGGCGATCCTTCCGTCTCAGCCTTCCAAGTAGCTGGAACTACAGGCGCGCGCTACCACGCCTGACTAATTTTTGATTTATTGTAGAGATGAGGTCTTGCCAAGTTGCCAGGTGGGTCTTGAACCCGTGGGCTCAGGCAATCCACTCACCTCGGCCTCCCAGAGCACTGGGATTACAGGCTGAGCCACCGAGCCTGGCGCTAAAAAGTCTTTAAGTATTCTTTCCTACTGGTTGCCATTGTAAAATTCAGGTATTTCTTAAATTAGAGATATTATTAGAAATTACTATCTTTCATCTCCTTTTTTTTATTGGTAGCTGGGGGCATCAGTTATAACTGTTGCTACCTCCTCCACAGTAGCCGTAGTTTTGTTTTCCCTTAAAATTAAGGTTTAGGAAGTAAGAGGAAACAGCTACTCTAAATGCAGCTTGTTGAGCAGTTTTGAACGTTTGTAGGTACCACACTTTTGTAAAATTCCTCTTAATCTAGGAAATTGTAAAGTATACCATTCTTTGGTTGTATTCAGCATAAACCGGTTTGATCTAACTTAAGCAAAGGAAATGTATTGAAATACTATCAGGAGTTCACAAGGTTGAGAAAGCTAAGGAAACACATTGGAGATGTCTTAGCTGAGGCAGCTCTTGGAGGGCTTAGGAAGCTGTAATGGGTACACTATAACAATTTAGATTCTTAGGGGAGGGAACATTGAGCTAGGGAACATTGCATGTCTGCCTCTTGGCTTAGAAAGTTGGCCAGGCCTGATCTGTTTGGAACAGGGGAGGGGAATATGTAATCCCCTTAGAAGGAAGTTGGGGTGCTGCTAGGAAAGGGATACTGAAGTAACCAAAACAAATACTTACTGGATCAGTCCCTAAACATAGCAGTGGAACATGGACTTGGAAACCTCAGATGGCAGATGTTAGACCCAAGGCTGTGGGGTTGGGCTTTTTTGGGTAATAGCTTTATTAAAATATAAATCACATATCACAGTTCATATATTTCCCATGTACAGTCCAATGATTTTTAATACTTTTATAGTTGTTGCACCATTAACCACAATCAGTTTTTGGATTTTTTTTTTTAAGTCAAGTTGATAACTCTTTTTAGAATGTCTTCACGCTAGTAAAAGAAACTCCTTTAAACAGTCATCCCTCATTTTTCCCCAGCCCTAAGTAACCACTAATCTTCTTTCTGTCTCTATGGTAAATTTGCCTGTTCTGGACATTACATATAAATGTAATCACATGGTATATGGTCTTTTGTGGCTGGCTTCTTTCACTTAGCTTAATGTTTTCCAGGTCATCCATGTTGCAGCATATATTGGTACTCTATTCCTTTATTGCAGAGTAATACTCTGTTGTATGGCTTTACCACTTTTGATTTATCCATTCATTAGTTGGTGGACGTAGGGGTTGTTTCCATTGTTGGCTATTAGGAATGATGCTGCTATGAATATTCAGATGCAGGTTTCTGTGTGGAAATATTTTCATTTCTCTTATGTATATATCTAGAATTGCTGGTTCATGTAGTATCTGTTTATCCTTTTGTGCAACTGCAAGACTGTTTCCAGCATGGCTGGAAACATTCTCACTAGCAGTGTGTGAGGGATCCAGTTTCTCCACTTCTCATCTACATTTGTTATAGGAATTACACGTTATTTGCAGACATAAATTCAAATCCTGATTCTAGCATTTCTTGCTTTGTGACCTTAGGCAAAACAGCTAATCTTGAGGATCCATTTTGTCAGTTGTAAAACAAATTTAAAATACCTAATTTGAAAGGATGTAGGAGGAACTCAAATCACTCTATAAAAAATATACCTGCACACACGTTTATTGCAACATTCACAGCAAAAACATGGAACCATCTGTACTGCCCATCGAAAGTGGACACACACATGAATGTGGTACACGCATATAATGGAATATTACACAGCCATAAAGAAAAACAAAGTTAGGGACTTCACAGCAACTTGGATGTACTTAGAGTCCATAATACTCAGTGATCTATCACAGCAACAAAGATCTGAGTACTACATGAACTTACTCATAAGCAGATCCTGAACATTTGTCATAATACTGTAAGAAAGGGATTGGTAGTAGTGGGACACTGCCGGGGGAAGGGGAGCACATAACATCAGTAAGGGTACCCAATCTCAAACCAGGTGAAGTGGGGAGCAAGAGGAGGCCCAAACTTTACCTGTACAATGACTACTTATGTACCTAACTCTGAATTGTGCCCCACATTTTTAAAGTAAAAAAATTTTAAAAAAAGGATGTAAATAACATAAAGTGTGTATGTACCTAGCATTGTGATCAGCACATGGCAAGTTTTAACATTTTTTTGTTTTTAGTTTCCTTCCTCGTTTCTCTTCTCCCTGGCAGCTCCCCATGACTTCCTCTTGGGTTTCATAGCCATCTGAACCTCGCTTGAATTCTCTTGCTTCATATTACCTAATCTTGGAAACAGTAGCAAGAGACAGTGTGCATGTGCTGAATTCTCTGACTGCTAATCATAATGGCCATCGTATGGGGCAAAATATGAGTGCATCTTAACTAATAAACTATCGTATATACTTTATTTAAAGCTTTATCCTTGAACAGTTTCTGTTGGTATAATCCCTGTCAAAGAGGGTAGAGGAATAGAAGTCAATGGCTTTAATAAAATATGAGAATTAGGACCCCCCTCATCTAATTCTGCCCTGCTTCACTTTATTGAAAAGTTTTCTGCTTAAAAATACCTGACCCACCAAGTCGTCATGAGACTCTCACCTGTCCTTCCTTTTTTGTGTGTGTGCTATAGAAGTGCGTAGTGTTCGGGTAGCCTGTTAAAAACCATAGGCTCCTGGCACTACAGAACCACAGAAAACTTGAGATGAGGGAGTAATGGGAGTCTCTGGAACAACCGAAGACTAAAAGTTGACTCAGAGTAGGAAGGAAGAGACTGTTTTACCAGAATAAACAATGTTTAATGCTGGCTGTAAGAACAAGATAACAGTATTTTCACTGGACCATTTTCACAGTCTGGCAGCTATGTTATTCTGACCATATGGAACTCATTCACCCCTGTGATTGGGATCTAGGTAGAAAGAATGTCATGGTAGGAGATGGAAGTCTTGCTGCTTATTACTTAGTTCTTCAATAACAGTTTTAAAGTGCTAGAGGTATTTCATTTGGTCATTATCCCAGGCATAGAAAGAACAAATTATGTCAGTGATTGTGAAATCTGTTTGCTAATTTATTTTCCTAATTTTTTATTTTTAGAAATTAAAAATTCCATATCACTCCTTTTTAACAGTTGAACAACTGGTTGAACTTTTTCAGTCATTTGTTATTGTATAATTGTGTTTTTGTGTTTTAACATCTAGATCAGACAGGTGAGTGGACTTCTGTTTTGTCAGTGTCAACAAAACACTTCTAATTCAGTAGATAGCAATTTAAGCCTTTAAGAAGGCTTGTTTTAAAAAAATGTCGTTTGTTTTTAAGACTAAGGATTCTGGTTCTTCTTGTGATCATTTCTTTCTCAACTAGTGTTAGTACGGGAATTCTATTTTTACAGTGGCATGGTGTATTTTACCAGATGATAAGAGCATGTGACATTTTTAAGCCTCAAATTGAACTGTTCAAAAGTTCTTTTCCACAGATACACTGATCAACCACCTCTAGAGCATATGCTTTAATTTTTATTTTTTGTTGTTGTTATTGTTTTTGTTTTTTTAGATTGCAAAATATCGTTTATTTAGAAAGTAAATTAGGAGAGGGAGGTTCACCTCCCCAAGGAAGGGAAGGGGGCAAAGTTTTAAAACATGGCAGCAGCCATAGCTCAAAGAGCACATGACCACACTAGAATTTAGTAAAGCAATGATTAATTTGTATTTTAATAATGATAGGTGAAGCTTTCTTCTTTTTTCATGCAGAAAGGAAAAGGAGTCTTTCCTTTTTAAAAATTATTTCTAACATTTTTTCAATTTTTCAGTGACTTTTACAGGTGAACAGCATCTTTAATTTATATACATAAAATATATAAATATATTAGGTATATATATATATTACTGAATTATTATATTTTTCCTTTTTTTTTTTTTTTTCTTTTTAAGTCAGAGTCTTACCCAGGCTGGAGTGCAGTGGCACAGGCATGCATCACCATGCCCAGCTAATTTTTATTTGTTTTTATTTTTTGAGTTGGAGTCTCACTCTGTCAACCAGACTGGAGTGCAGTGGCACGCTCCTGGCCACTGCAACCTTGACTTGCTGGGCTTCAGTGATCCTTGCGCCTCAGCCTTCCAAGTAGCTGGAACTACAGGTGCGCGCTACCACGCCCAGCTAATTTTTTTTTTTATTTTTTTATTGTAGAGACACAGTCTCACCAAGTTGCCTGGATGGGTCTCGAACCTGTGGGTTCAGGCAATCCGCTCGCCTTGGCTTCCCAAAGTGCTGGGATTACAGGCTGAGCCACTGAGCCCCAGCCTAATTTTTTGATTTATTGTCGAAACAGGGTCTTGCCAAGTTTCCTGGGCTGCTTTCAAATCCCTGGCTCAGGCAGTCCTGTCACTTGGACCTCCCGAAGTCCTGGGTTCATAGGTGTGAGCTACTGCACCTGGCCTATATTTTGCCTTTTATTAAATAAAGTGTTGAATTCCATTTGAAATTCAAGACTCTAGAACCAAGAACTAGGTTCTAAATTCTTTGACTTCTTTTCTGAGTGTTTTGAGTAGTAAAATAAGCTCTTTGTTGATAGATATTTGACCACTAGTGTCATGTCCACATCACACAGTCCTTTCAGCCCTAGTCCAGAATTTACTTACCATAAGCACAACCATAGCAAATAAGTCCCTTAATCTGTTTTCTGTTTTTCTCTGTTTTGTGGTAGGGCATGATAATACTTCTCTGGGAGCAGAAATATGCTTAGTTATGTCATTTATTTATAGTTAACTTTGTCCTCATTACATAGAAATCACAAATTAACAAGGTGTGAACTTTTATAATACAAACACCTTATGTTATTACTTCTAGGAATTTATTTGGTAAAGACCTTGAAACAATGTATGAACACCTGTTCCAAAAACATTTTCTAAAATGCAAAATCCTACAAGTTTCTAATGCTTTTAGTTTATAAGATGAGAAGAAGGGAAAACCTTCTCAGAAAAAAAAACAACAATAGATTTCTTTCCCCAAATCTGTGAAGAGTAGTTTCCCTGGCCTAAATATGTTTGATGTAATGATAAAAGTAGCAGCAATTGCTGCCTCTGCTGCTTATACTAAGCTGTTGACATTGTCTTTTCTAGTCTTATTTCATGACCAAGGAGTAGGCTTTCAGAATGCTTAGTTTGAGTTAGAGTCCATTATTTTACCCTAACAGCAACAGATTTTTTTGACCTTTAATAAAAGTCTGAATTTGTGGTTTAGTACAACTATTTTCTATTTGGAGCTAATTTGTAAACCTGAGTCTCCTAGAGTCTGATAGTTACTCTGTCTCTGAAATGTAGTGATATTCATTGGATGAATATATTAGGTTTTAGAATTAGAAGTGAGAAGGAAAATATTGTCTAGCTAACTAGCCCGTAAATTTGAGGTAATAGGATTTTTTTTCTTACTTGATGTTTACCTTAAGGTGGAGAATTATAGAGATTTAAAAAACATCAATTTTCAGAGGTTTGGGACCTTAATTATTTTCAGATTAAATATCCTCTCAACATACATTGTTTCCTAATATGACTCTTGTCAATTTAAGGCCCATTATTGAGTGACCAGAATGTGTGCAGGACCAGATTGTACTACTACATTCTATAGAGATTTTTTTTTAGCTGAACGTTGTCTATATGTTCTGTTTTCTCCTTGTTTGTTGCTGTTTTTCCTTTTAATTTCCTCGTCTCTACAATAAATCAAAAATTAGCCAGACGTGGTAGTGAGCGCCTGTAGTTTTGGCTACTTGGAAGGCTGAGGCAGAAGGATCACCAGAGCCCAGCAGGTGGCCGGGAGCATGCCACTGCACTCCAGTCTGGGTGACACAGTGAGATTCCAACTCCAAAAAAAAAAAAAATTTCTCTTTGTGTATGTGTATTTAACATTCAGTAACTTTTGAGAATACTTTGCTAATTTGTTTTATGCTAGTAGGAAATATTCTGCAAAATATACATAACAAAGTAATCCAAATATGAAAATAAGACAATTACCCTCGGTGATATGGCTGTAGATTGAGATAATTGAAAAAGAATTAAACTCCCGATAGAGCACATTTCAGAGTAGAAGTCTGTGAGAAACAGACATTGGAGGTTTATGTAATATATAAATAAATGACAAATAGGACCTGAGGTTAAAACTTCCCAACCTGTTCTTGTTCTGTACAAGGATAAGCTGTGCAAGCTACAATATTTTACAATGGTCAGATTGGTTTACTACTTTCAAAATATATATAGTTTTTCATTGGAATTGTTTCAATTTTTAATAGATAATAACTTTTGCTTTTTTTTGTCTGTATATTCAAGTCCTATTTATGGGTCAGTCCATGTTCCTTCACTTTCTTTGTTGTTTTCTTGGTACACACAAGTTTTTATTACATTGGGATACAATTTAAAATATATTCTATGAGCAGTTATGGTAAGTATTGGTTTATAATGATGGTGATGTTGACTGGTCCTGCTGATTTACATGGGTCTGTGCTATTCATGTAAGATGCAACTGTAGGATACTTCAAAGAAGTACCAAAAGGAGGGTATCCTATGTATTTTAGAGAAGAATGTGCTTTTGTACTGTCTTTATTCACAGGTACTTTTGAATTGTCTTGTCTCTTTCAGGAGGAGAGCATTCCTATTGCTTTATCTGGTAGGGATATCTTAGCTAGAGCAAAAAATGGAACAGGCAAGAGCGGTGCCTACCTCATTCCCTTACTTGAACGGCTAGACCTGAAGAAGGACAATATACAAGGTTAGTTGGAAATAAGTTTGTGTGTGTTTATAAACTAAAAATGTCCATTTAAATCTTGGAGGGGTGAGTACAATATTTCCATCTTTTTTTAAGTCAGAATTTACATTATCTGGAATTTGTATTCTCTTTTCACAGTTTTTAGCCCGATTGCCTTATAAAATGATTTCCAGTTTTTAAAAGAGATTTTTAGCTTTCAAAGTACTTTTACATGACATATAGTTTTGACAACATACAGAGAGACTGGCAAAATAAGTATTACTGTCCTATAGATAGAGAAGCTAAGATTACATGAAGTAAAATTAGTAGACGGTATTTGTAGACTTTAGAACTGAATTGTTTCTTGGGGCAGATAGGTATCAGAATTCCTTACAGAAACATGGACTTCTTTTTAAAGGTTTATAGTTTGGGGATTTTAAGAGCTTAGGCAGTGGAGAAGAAACACATTTTCATAGTTCTACCCAAGATAAGTGAATATAATTTTTTTCTTTTTTGCGTCAAACTCTTGCTCTGTCGCCCAGGCTGGAGTGCAGTGGCAAGAATCCAGCTTACTGCAGCCTCAAACTCCTGGACGCAGGTGATTCTCCCACCTCAGCCTCCCAAGCACTTGGGAGTACAGGCATGTACCACCATGCCCAGCTAATATTTTGATTTTTTTTTTTTTTTTTTTTTTTTTTGTAGAAATTAGGTCTTACTATGTTGCCTATGCTGGTCTTGAACTCCAGTCCTCCTGCCTTGGTCTCCCAAAGTGCTGGGATTACAGACATGAACCCGGCTCATTAATAGAATCAACATTTCACCTCTAAAACTTTTCATAAATTTATAACTTACTTGATCTACAATTAGTCGTTTCTTCCTACTTTCATATGTTGTAAATAGAACCTGAGTAACAAGAATTTCCTGTTTGGGTGTTTAGACTAGTGAATCTGTCAAATGCAGTAAGGGCTATTAAGTTAATAGACTTCAAGCTAATGAAGACCCTCTAAACATTTGTAATTAAAAAGAGGATAAGCCAGGCTTGGTGGCTCAGCTCAGCCTGTAATCCCGCGCCTTGAGGTAAGTGGATTGCTTGAGCCCGCGGGTTCGAGACCCGCCTGGGCAACTTGGCAAGACCTCATCTCTACAATAAAAATCAAAAAATTCCAGCTACTTGGAAGGCTGAGGCGGAAGGATCGCGGGAGCCCAGCAGGTGGAGGCTGCGGTGGCCGGGAGCGGCCACTGCAATCCAGTCTGGGCGACAGTGAGACTCCAACTCAAAAAAAAAAAAAAGAGTATAGTATTTATAAAGTAGGATTACTGAGGAAAAGTCCAAATTGGACCACTATAATAGGGTTTTTTTTGCTTTTGTTTTGCTTGAGTTAGAATCTCACTCCGTCACCCAGGCTGGAGTACAGCAGCACACTCAACAGTTACCACAGCCTCAACCTTCCACTCCAGCCTTCCAAGTACCTGGAACTACAGGCACTTGCCACCATGCCTGGCCAATTTTTTTTTTTTTTTTGAGTTGGAGTCTCACTCTGTCACCCAGGCTGGAGTGCGATGGCACACTCATGGCCACCCCAGCGTCAATCTGCTGGGCTCCGGCGATCCTTCCACCTCAGCCTTCCAACTAGCTGGAACTACAGGCGCACGCTACTGCACTTGGCTAATTTTTGATTTATTGTAGAGATGAGGTCTCACCAAGTTGCCTGTGCTGGTCTCGAACCTGTGGGCTCAGGCAATCCAGTCACCTTGGCCTTCCAAAGTGCTGGGATTACAGGCTGCTGAACCACAGAGCCCAGCCTAATTTTTTTTTAATTTATTGTAGACACAAGGTCCTGCCAAGTTACCCAAGCTGGTGTCAAACTCCTGGGCTCAAATAATTCTCTTGCATCCATTTTCTGAATTGCTGGGGTTATAGGCATGAGCCAGCATGCCCATCTAGATTCTCCCTTTTAGAAGTGTTTTATTCATTTGACTTTTCATAATATCTTTTGGGCCTATAATGATTCCGTATTTTGAGATATCTCAGTATATAGATTACAAGGGGTGGGTAGTATTTCCATAGCTTATTAAATTCTTTAAACATGACATGTTTGGGTTTTTTTCTGTTTTCTCTGTTCCTCAATATTTTTCAGCAATGGTGATTGTTCCCACTAGAGAACTTGCTCTACAGGTCAGTCAAATTTGCATCCAGGTCAGCAAACACATGGGAGGGGCCAAAGTGATGGCAACCACAGGAGGAACCAATTTACGAGATGACATAATGAGGCTTGATGACACAGGTAGGAAGTGATTAATATAAGGTAGCGTAGAGTGCTGTAATTTTAGTCACAAGTGCTTCCTTTCAGTAAATTATTAAAAATTGTTTCTAAGTTAGGAGCAGAAACACTGCAGTAAAAAAAAAAATGGATAGAGGAAATGACAGTTTCATTCAAGAAAGACAAATTTATAGTAATTTAAAAAATTTTTCAATGTTAGTAATTTTTTAAAATGTAAATGAAAACATTGTTTTTCTATTAATTGTATCTGTCTCATTGATAAAGCTAAAAATATTAATAGTCAATGTGTGTACATGACAGTGTAAATATGATCTCTGTATTTCAAAAGTGTAAATATGTATTTTCAGGAATCTTTCTTGAAGAAAGAATTGGGTAAATGCAAAAGTACAAGGTTGTTTACTGTGGGGTGGTTTGTAGTACTGAAAAATTGGACCAACCTAAATATTAGAGGAGTTTGGCTAAATACGTCAGAGTATAGTCTGAATGGAACTCCACATAGCCATTAAAGAGTGAAGTTAATCTGTATTCATTCTCTTGTTTCTGGCTAATTAACAAAACAAGAATGACTTAATTTTTATAAAATTACATATAGGTTTTAGTCAGGATTTTATATAATTATGTGATTAATTGATATAGTCTCTATACTGCATTGTTTTAGAAAGTGATTATTTTGTTTGTTGCTTATAACAATCTAGAGTAGATTAGAGTCATTGTTACTGTGTCAGGAGCCTGGTATGCCTTCTGTTGTTCATTGAAGATTATCCTAAGACAAGAAGGTATACCTCCTATTTAAGGTGATTTAGGAAGCTGTAGCCTATCCAGTGTAGAGGTGAAACAAACGAGTATTCTCTAGGAATCTAAAACACATCTGCCTTTTTGTGTTATTCCTGCCTCTACAACATTTCTGATAAAAGATAAGCAGTCATGGCCCACATAATTTTTCAGTCAGTGACGAATTGCATACACGAGAGTGGACCCAAAAAAAACAGGAAATTTTTTTTGGAGGTTGGGCTTCCCTGCTAGGTAAGTGTTCTAGGAGCCCATTGGTATTAGTGTCCCAGTTAGCATTGTGTAAGGCTGCATTCAGCTTCAGGGAAAGTTTTTTTGGGAGATTTCTTCAACACGTTTGCTCATTTTGTGATGATTTACAAACACACATGCCCATGCTGCACTGAGTATTCGGCAGTTTTTGACCAAAAATGGCTTGACTGTGTGACACCCTTCTTATTCATGCAATCTTTTCCCGAGTGCTTTTTGTTTTGTTTCCCTGGATGAAAAAAGTTCTCCAAAGGAAATGTTGGAGGTAAAAGAAAAAATGGCAGAGCACTAAAAGCATCAAAATTGGCAAGTTCAAACTGTTTTGAGCGGTGGCAAAAGCATCTTGGTAGGTATATTGCATCAAACAGAGAGTACTTTCAAGGTGGCTGGAATTTAAACATGTAAATATACAATTTTTTATAAATAATTTCCAGATATTTTTGAGTCCCCCCTCATAAGACAGTGGTCTCATAAGATTATAATGGAGTAGGCTATATACTGGTTAGGTCTATATAAGTACATGCCTAATGACACATTTCTCAGAGCAGATCCCCGTCATTAAGTGACGCATGACTTTTTATGATAAACATTTACAAAATCCTTTTTTTGCCTAAATTAAAACTAATAAGAATAAAATAATTGAGAAGATGTTTTCTATATCTTGTGCAGTGCATGTGGTGATCGCTACCCCTGGGAGAATCCTGGATCTTATTAAGAAAGGAGTAGCAAAGGTTGATCATGTCCAGATGATAGTATTGGATGAGGTGAGGTCTCTTCATTTGGAAGATACTATTCTGTACTTTTCTATGCTTTGCTTATAACTGCCAATGAATGAAGCTGTTTGTGCTTATGACCTAATAAACACTTAACTGGTCACTTTTAAATTAATTTGCTTATAAAACATGTTTTACTCTTCAGAGGCAATAGGTGATAGGCATTCATAAGATTTCAGCCTGTGTCTTTTTCTTAGGGATGCCAGAGTTTAAGTTTTATTTTAATGTTCAAGAACGTAGGTTGCTAAATGATTTCAAAGCCAAGTTCATTCTGAATCTCTTTCTATTAAGTGGTATATTTTAAAAAGCATGTAACGTCTTCGTTTTCTGTACACTGCTTTGTATTGTCTATTTTTTGGTCTCTGTTACATGTATTATCTCACTAGGTTGTAAGTGCCTTTTAAGAACTTATACAAGCCGGGCTCAGTGGATCAGCCTGTAATCCCGTGCTTTGGGAGGCTGAGATGAGTGGATTGCCTGAGCCTGCGGGTTCAAGACCCGCCTGGGCAACTTGGTGAGACCTCGTCTCCACAATAAATCAAAAAAAATTAGCCGGGCATGGTAGTGCGCGCCTGTAGTTCCAGCTACTTGGAAGGCTGAGGCGGAGGGATCGCCGGAGCCCAGCAGGTCAAGGCTGCAGTGGCCCGGAGCGACCACTGCACTCCATCCAGTCTGGGTGACGGAGGGGGACTCCAACTCAAAAAAAAAAAAAGAACTTACACAACTCTGTGTCCCTGGGATTTAGCAGTGCTTTGTACATGTACAAATGATCCCTGACTTATGGTGTGACTTAATAATTTTTGACAAAAGCGATCATGTAAAAGTTATGCATGTTAATAGAAACTACTTCAAATTTTTAATTTTAAACTTTTCACTGGCTAGCAATAAGCTGTATGATACTCACTTGTGATGCTGGGCAGCAGCAGCAAACTGCAGCTCCCTGTCAGCCAGTCTTGAGGGCAAACCACCAATATTTTATGGTGTACTGCGTTGTCAGATGATTTTGCCCAACTGTATGCTAAGGTAAGCATTCTGGGCATGTGTAATGTTGGCTAGGTTAAACTGAGATGTTCAGTAGGTTAGGCATAAGTGCATTTTTCACTTTTACAATATTTACAATTTACAATGGGTTTATCAGGACATAACCTCATTGTAAGTCAAGGCACACTTACAGTAAATCAGTGTTGTTAATATTTTGACATAGTTACTTTCTCATTTGATCAGGCTTTTATCTTCGAGTAATAAGAGATTTATTAATCATTGCATGCCAGCACTAAGTGCTTTACATGTTTTTTTTTTTTCATTTGATTTTTACAACAACCTATAAGGTGTAGGTAATCCTATAAAGTAGTTACTAAGGTATATAGACATTCCGATTTTATAATTGTGGAAGCCAAAGTATGTGGGGTGGCTAAATAACATCCCCATACAGCTAATTAATGAAGGAGATAAGATTTCAACCCAGACAGTTTAACTCTAGAACCTGTTCTTTAACCACTACACCATACTATCTCTTTAATGAGAATTGCATTAGAATTGTTACGGGAACAGGAGTTTTATCTATCTAGAATTTTTTTTCTCTAGAAGATGGGAGTTACAGACTTTCCCCTTCTGAATCACTTGGTGCTACTGGACTGAAATGTTGGAGAGAATGTACATTTTATAACCACAAGCATTCCAGTGATGCTTTTGTTGGATGATGCCTTATTTTTTTTTATTGTATATTAACCAAACAACCTTAGACATTATTTCACTGTAAATTTGCCTTCTCTTTGTACTGCAGGCAGATAAGTTGCTGTCACAGGATTTTGTGCAGATAATGGAGGATATTATTCTCACGCTACCTAAAAACAGGCAGATTTTACTATATTCCGCTACTTTCCCTCTTAGTGTACAGAAGTTCATGGTGAGTATAAATCTGTAATTGGAATCAATACCATTCAGTTGCCAGTGAGGATACTTGTATCTGTAATTACATATTATCTGTGAATATAATTTTTGCTAATTATTTCAAGCTTTGGGCTTTTTTCTTTAGGTGGTTAATTAAGATTTATTGTGCATATGGTTTTTTTGTGTGCTTAAGTTTTTTTAAAGCTGCAATAGTAATTTGATTCAGTTTTTCATTTTTTACTTAGTTTTTGGTGTCAGGTTGACATAGTCATTGGTGCTAAGTGAGTTGGTTACAGCACTATTCTGAGTATAAAATAGAGGTTGAGTATCCCTAATCTGAGATTCAAAATGCTTCAAAATTTGAAACCTTTTTGAGCACCAACATGATGCTCAAAGAAAATGGGAAATGTTCTTTGGAGAATTTTAGATGTTATATCTTTCCAAATATTCCAAAATCTGGGAAAAATCCAAAACCATAGACTTTCCCCTTCTGAATCACTAGAGATTTATCTTGGTGCTATTAGACTCTATGAAGAGTTGGAGAGAATTTACTTTTTTACAATCGCAAGCATTCCAGTGATGCTCTTGTTGGATGATGCCTTATTCTTTGACCGTATATAAATCAAAAGACCTTAGACATTTTGTTGTTTGTAAAATTGGTTCCAAGCATTTTGAACAAGGAATATTCAGGTAACTTAAGTTGCATTTCTGAATCTGAGATCTCACATCATATGGTAATTTATTTCTACCATAACAGATCATATATTTTGTTTTAAAGAGAATGTATCCCTTATAGTAAGAGTTTATCGGGCACAAACGTATAGGATACATTTTGAGTTTAAGAGATAAACTCAGCTTTCATTTAAATTAAGATTTTTCTCTTTTTCAGAATTCCCATTTGCAGAAACCCTATGAAATTAACCTGATGGAGGAACTAACTCTGAAGGGAGTAACCCAGTACTACGCATATGTAACTGAGCGCCAAAAAGTACACTGCCTCAACACACTTTTCTCCAGGGTAAGTAGTAGGCTTCTGTTGCTGAATATTTATCCATCATCTAATCCGGTAAAACACAGTTTCATCCGTTTTCCCACCATCTTCGCTGTAAAGAAATTCTTCCTAAAGGCAGTTTTAGTTGTTGATCTGAAGTTGATACTGTATGATTCACAATTCACAGGCACTTTTAATTTTTTTCTGAAATAAATTGGCCTTAACAATTGATTCTCATTATTCACAGATTCTGTATTTGTGGATTTGTCTAGTCCATTATAATTTATTTGTGACCCTATAATTAGTATTCAAGGCATTTTCATGGTCGTTTCTGGACATGTACATTGTGCTGAAGTATTTGAGTCACCTGACATACACGTTCCCAGCAGTATGCTTGCCTTCTTGTTTCAGCTCTCATACTGTGAACAAATGTCTTTTTTGACATTTATTTTTTGCCATGTTTTTCAAGTCTTTGTGCTTTTTGTTGACAATTTTACTGTTTAAATTGGCCCCTACGTGTAGTGCTAAAGGGCTGCCCAGTGCTCCTATGTCAATTTACCTTGCAGAGAAAGTGTGTGTTAGATAAGCTTTGTGTAGGCATGAGTTATATTGTTGTTGGCTGTGAGTATATTTTTAAATAAGGTGTTCTTAAGTGGAAACATAGAAAACAGAGTTACGTATTGATTGATTCACAAAAAATTGTGACCAGAGTCTAACAGGAACCTAACTAAACCTGTAATCCCCCTAGGAGCAGTGGTTCAGTATTAGCTAGTTTGGTGTTTGCAGTGAATTTATAGAATATAACTGCTTTGGATAATGAGAATCAACTGTATTTATTCATGTTGGCAGTTATGTAGCCCTTATGAAATACATTCTAAAATAAAAATTATACATTATTACCTTGCAGCTATTAAGTAAAGAAGAAAAATTTTTAGAACCTTTCATCGCTCACATAAGGAAATTCTAAGTTTTAAACCGTATTAACAGTTCTTGTTTGCCAATCAATATTTAGTAAGATTTGACCAACTAAATGAAGGTTTTTGTTTTTCTTTCTCATATTTGTTTTTCCTGTGCTCAGCTTCAGATAAACCAGTCGATCATTTTCTGTAACTCCTCTCAGCGAGTTGAATTGCTAGCCAAGAAGATTTCTCAACTGGGTTATTCTTGCTTCTATATTCATGCTAAAATGAGGCAGGTGAGTGTAAAATGAGAACTTGCACAGGTTTAACAAATTTTTTTCTAAGTATTTCTTGGATTTTGTTATGTTTTAATGCTCTTCCAAATGTCCTGAGTTTAAGAATATGCTATTCCTTGGTAGCCACAGGGTCCTTCATTTTAACCTCTCTGAGGTTTCATTTCCTGACAATAAAATAAGGATAATAGTACACATATCTCACAGGGTTCTTACTTAGGAAGATTAAGATAATGTATGAGTGAGTACTTTGTAAGCTGTCAAAATGTGGTACAAAAGTGAGATTTTATTCTTCCCTTCCTTCCCCAATTGCTAGATTTTCAACAGTAACCACTAGCCTGTGGCAGTTTAGTTAAAATCAAATAAAAATTTCAGTTCCTTAGTCACAGCCACATTTCTTTTGTTTTCTTTTTTTTTAAATTTAATTTTAAAGATGTGGAGTACAATTCAGGATTAGGTATGAAGTGATCATCGTCCAGGTAAAGTTTGGGCCTCCCTTTGGTCCCCACTTCACCTGGTTTGAGATCAGGTACCCTTAATTTTTAAGATATTATGTGCTCCCCTCCTTCCTTGGCAATTTCCTACTACTGCCAATCCCTTTCTTACAGTATTATGATAAATGTTCAGGGTCCGCTTATAAGTGAGAACATGTGACACTCAGTTCTTTGTTTCTGTGATAGATCACTGAGTTATAGACTCTAAATCCATCCAAGTTGCTGCAACGTCCATAATTTTGTCCTTCTTTATGGCACAGCCACATTTCAAGCACTCAGTGAAACTTAGAGTACTGGATACTGTATTGGAAGTTCAGATACATAACATTTTCTTTATTATAGAAGTTTGTATTAGCAGTGCTCTAGATTTTCAACTTATCTATATGCTTCTCAGACACATTTTTTTCTTTGTTATATACCTTTAGAAAAGGATGCAGTCCCTAAATTTCAGAATTTGATTTAACAAAAAATAACTCAAAGATCAAAGTTTGGGTTTTTTTGTTTTTGTTGTTTTTTGCTTAACTACAACACATTGTGAAATTGTATGCTTAAAAAAAGTTTTTATAGACTAGATTAAGAATTTAACTCACATTTGCTGGGGGCTTTTAGATTTTTATTTTTTTCCTGAATTGGGGTCTCAGCGTGGCTCACTGTTGCCTTGACTTTCTGGGCTCAAGCGATTCTCCTACCTCAGCCTCCCAAGTAGCTGGGACTACAGGCACACACCACCCTGCCTGGTTAATTTTTTTTTTAGTTTTGTAGAGACAAGGTCTTGTGTTGTCTATGCTGGGCTCAAGCAGTCCTCTGCCTTGGCCTCCCAAAGTGCTGGGGTTACAGGTGTGAGCCACCACACTTGGCCCGTATTTCGTTTTGAAATAAGCTTAATGTCTTCTTCCATTTGAATATACAGATTTTGGGTACGAAGAGCTGATTGGATAGGAGAAACGATGTTGGAAAATTTGGGACCATGTATGAGTTTTAATAAAATGGTATATACATTGCTTTTTTCCTAGGAACATCGAAATCGTGTATTTCATGATTTCCGAAATGGCTTATGCCGCAATCTTGTTTGCACTGGTAAGTATTTCTGTATTTCCTTTACCCATTGTCTATCTTCCTTGTTCTGCTTTGCTTTCTCTGTCCATATCACACAGTGCAGCCTATGACATAGTGAAGCACACCCTACCACCACTTTCAGAATTTCTGAAGTTGAGAATGAGCTCTAATTAACTTCCGAGATTGTGTTCCATGTCCAAAACTACAGAAGACTTGTTCTAGCACTCATAGCTTATTTGTTTGTTAAAGTAGTACTGAGATTTGTGTGTTTTCTGAATAGTTTTAGCATACAGGAATGAGCTAACACAAAAAGAATTACATTGAGAAACTGTGTTTTTAAGTTATTTATTGTGCCCTATTAATTTTCCCCCCAGGCCGGGCTTGGTGGCTCAGCCTGTAATCCCAGCACTTTGGGAAGCCAGGGCGAGTGGATTGCCTGGGCCCGCAGGTTCGAGACCTGCCTGGGCAACTTAGCAAGACCTCTTCTCTACAATAAATTAAAAAATTAGCTGGGCGTGGTACCACACACCTGGAGTTCCAGCTACTTGGAAGGCTGAGGCAGAAGGATCACTAGAGCCCAGCAGGTCAAGGCTCCGGTGGCCGGAAGCGTGCCACTGCACTCCAGTCTGGATGACAGATTGACACTGCAACTCAAAAAAAAAAATGTTCCCCCCAGAGGGAGATTAGTTTATATTTCGGTTTATTTCACTACGTAAATACAAATTGGGGAGCAGAGGTCACATCAGACAAAGCAGATGGAGTCACTGCCCTTCAGTCTCTACACTCCAAATACAATCTTGTTATTGACTAGGCTTCTGAGTAAAGAGAAGAACCTGTAGTTTAATTAAGGCATAATGCACATGCAGACAAATATATTATTCGTAAGTGTATTATTTGAATTTTTACGTATGTGTATGCCTCTATAACTGTCACCCAGATTTCAGAATCTGGATTTTTATAAAAATCTATTCTAGAAATAAACTTCAAGTTTTTTCTAACAGATTATTATATCTTGTATTCTTCTACTTTATCTTGTTTCTCTGTCTTACATCTGAAAGGACAGTTAATATAGCTGTGAGTTGATAAATTTATGTTTAAACTTAAATATAAGACCTGACTTATATTAGGGTATTCAAAGTTTAAAATGTCTGATTTAGTGGAAAGGATACTGGATTCCTAGGATTTTAAAAGATTAGAGTCCAAGTTCTTACATTTTTATACCTCTTACTCATGTGGCCTTATTTTTTTCATCTAGCAAATGAAGGTGGCCTATAAACTAAATTTTAAATATTGTCACTTATTTATTCAACAGATATTGATATGCAACAAATAATTTGCTTTTGCTAGATAATTTATATGCTGCAAAAATATCTGTAGTCTCCAATTTTATGCATCTCTTACCACAATTTTTAAAGTGCATGTGTTATATATGTATATGTACATGTGTGTTATGTAAATATATATAAGTGTATTTTATATATGTACTTTCCCTATATTTGAAGAAATATATATAACCTAGTGGAAGAACTAGGTCATCAGCAAAATGTTTAAAGTTGTTATGCAAATTCAGACTTTATAGGCAAACAGAAGGTGCCATTTGCCCTCAGGCATTCTTCTTAGAAAATGAAAAATATTTTTTTAAGTAAAACAAATTCTTAGTACTTATAGTACATTGATATGAATTGTTAACTGTGGTTAATTGGATTTTTAAAAAATCATCATTTGCAAAATTTTCCTGAGATAAGTTCTGAAGTGCCAGTGCTTGCTTTCTGATTTTTCTTCATTGTGCAATATGTTATTAAATAAGTGCTGAATAACATGTATAAAATGTATAACTAAGCAAGTATACTCCTTTCTTCAGTCAACAGTGGTTTAATCAAAGATAAAAGATAAACGGTAAGAGTCTGAGGCAAGGCCTGCACACATTTTTCCTGTAAAGTGCCAGATAGTAAATATTTTAGACTTTACATACTAACTGATCTCTGTTATAAGTACTTAGTTCTGCCACTGTAACTCAAAAGCAGCCTTAGACAGTTCATAAACAAATGGGTGTGGCTCTATTACCTTACACCATTTTTATTTTATTTTATTTTATTTTATTTACTTATTTTTTGAGTTGGAGTCTCACTATCTGTTGCCCAGGCTGGAGTACAGTGGCATGCTCATGGCCACCGCAGCCTCAACCTGCTGAACTCAGGCGA
>CAUYQG010122830.1:0-15512 GCA_963574415.1 Tarsius wallacei | reverse complement strand
CTGGAACTACAGGCACGCGCTACCACGCCCGGCTGATTTTTTGATTTATTGTAGAGATGAGGTCTCACCAAGTTGCCCAGGCGGGTCTCGAACCCGCGGGCTCAGGCAATCCACTCACCTCAGCCTCCCAAGGCACGGGATTACAGGCTGAACCACCGAGCCCGGCTGAAATTTCATTTTTTATATGATGTCCTATAGTATACTTTTCATGTTATCACAAAATCCGCTGTGTATACTTGATAATTATAGTTTATTTATGCACAGTTTATAGAAAAGTCGTTCAGATTGTTCTTTTCAAATGCTCTGTTCTGGGAATGCAGAGTTGGGAAACAAGACTTCTGTCTAGGAAGTTACTGGATGTCTCCTTAAGTGAAGTGACATGCAAAATATATAGAGATGCTCAACAAATGTTATTTTCCTACATTCTTCTCTGGCTTTCAGTTTTTTCTCATAAGTTGTGGGGCAGGCCAAATGCTCTGTTGGGTGGTATCATTTGAGCTCATCTACTACCTGAATCCCCCTCTCAATATTTCCAATACTTATGTAGGCTAGAGGTTATATATTTCCTTCTGTCACATTTATTTATATCTTTGTCTCTTTGATCCGGAATCCTTAGGAACCCAGGCTCAGTTATCTAACGTCTATGAAAAAACTCAACCCACTTAATAACATCTTGCATTATTTTGCAGCTCTCAAGGGGGGAAAAGTGGAAAGAAAGTGGACTGCTTATTATGTCTTACACTATTGTTCCAGAATCTTTTAATGAGAGTAAATAAAAATGAGGTAAACAAAAGTCTGCAGAATCTTTAGGCTAGAGAGTTTGCATTTCAGTTGATAGGTTCTTAAAAACATTTTGTCTTTATTTCAGAGCAAAGCAGAATTGCTTTATGGCAACCAAATGTACTACTCTTGAAATTGATGAAGTGAAGAACATCAGATTACGTAGTCTTGTGTATTTGGCTAAGTCGAAAGAGGTTTGGTGAAATCATGTGACTATTCAGACTCTAGAGGACTCTAATATTTGTTTCTAGGTAAAAACCTGACTAAGAAAGTATGCATTTCTATCATGAAAAACTATTCTAGATGCTTCATCTAATATGAACTATTCTAGAGTATTTTAGGCCAGCACTGTTCAATAGAAATATAATGTACGTCACATATGTAATTTTTAAAAGATTAGAAGGGCATTAAAAATTATTTAAGAGGTCAAAATCAGGTGAAACGAATTTAACAATATATTTTATTTAACCTAGTATATCCAAAATGTTATTTCAACATGTAACCAATGTAAAAAATTATTGAATTTTTAAAATTATTTTTCATGCTAGGTCTTTTTGAAGCCCAGTGTGAATTTTACACTTAGAGTACTTCTCGGTTGGGATTAACCCCAATCAAGTGCTTCCTGGTGACATGTGGCCAGTAACTACCATATTGGACAACACAGCTCTCAGTCTTTATTCCTAAACCTAGATAGTGAGAGATTGATAACTAAAGATGCTTGCCTTGATTTAAAAAGAGAACTTGAACATTGAGAAAAGGAGTTCTCTGGAAAGAAATGTGATAGAAACCTCAAACAGTTGGTATTAGAAACTAAATCACAGCCAGGCGTGGTGGCTCATGCCTGTAATCCCAGCACTTTGGGAAGCTGAGGCAAGAGGATTGCTTGAACCCAGGAGTTTGAGACCAGTCTAGGCAACATAGTGAGACCTCATCTCTACAAAAAAACAACAACAACGAAAAAAACAGGTGTGGTGGCATGCCTGTAGTCCCAGCTACTCAGAAGCCTGAGGTGGGGATAGCTTGAGCCCAGGAGTTTGAGGCTGCAGTGAGCTATAATTGTGCCACTGAACTCCAGCCTGGATGACAGAGTAGAACCCTGTCTCTTAAAAAAAAAAACTGGAAGATTGGGCATAGCTCTCCATCCATCCCTTGCTTTGAGCATAGCAGATTCCCCTAAAACAACCTCATCACCTTGTGTTTCAAAAGGGACCATTTTCTGCTTGTACATGATGTAGTGAGGCCTCTACCCTGATATGGTCTACCATTTCAGACTATGATGTAACCACATACATGCCTGTGTGTTTCTAGGAGAATCCGTGAGCGTGATAGCAAAGGGTCTTTTGTGTTCTTTGCAAAGCAAGAGCAAAGAATTCCTCATGGAGGCTGAAAGTTGCCATCACTGATTCAAATGGTTATGTTCTGTTCTTCATAAACAGAGGGCAGGCTCTGATCCACAGAAGTACAACTAACTTTCAGGCAGTGCTTATGGTTCTCAAAGTGTGGTTTCTGAGCAAGCAGCCACAACATTCCCTGGGAACTTGCTAGAAATGCACATTCTCAGGCCCCATTCCATTAGAAACTCCAGAAGCAGGTCCAGCAATCCGTATTTTATCAAGCCCTCCAGGTGATGCCTATCAAAATTTGGGGAGCCCCCGTTTTTGCTAATAGAGATGGTTGCTCAGAGTAAAAAGCACTACTAACCATGATTGGGGAGCTGACAACTTTCACTATAATCTGTTGAAGTAAATGCTGAGCATTTGGGTAGCTTTTGGAATCAAGCGTTTGAACCCAGCCTTTGTGTTTGAGGCTATTCATGTTTTACTTAGGTTCTATTGGCAGCTGCTGCTCTATGGTGTAAAATTTACAAGGTTTCTGGGCTGACTTCTTATTGGAATTTTCAGGGTTGTAGAACTGATGTAATTACATCCCCTCGGTGTCCAATTTAACAGTCTAAATTGTAGAAAGCCTCAGGCTGCCCTGATAGAAAGTTCCTACTGAGAACAACAGGCAGCATTGTTTTCGAATCTAAAAACCATAGGTGACAAAGCCAAATCTTGGTTGCCCATGGGTGGATTGTCTGCACTACAGCTTCCCTCTGGTGAGTTTTTAATCCCTGGGTGGCTCATGCCACCAGTCAGTCTGTGTGTGGATCTTGGTCATAAATTATGATCTGCTTAAGGCATATTATAATAGGCTTGTCTACTGGCTGGGGGCAGGGGAAGGGAAGTCAACATCTCAAATACAGTATTATTGTCAAAACAAAGAATGTTCTGCTGTGAGGCTATTCTTATATCCCTGCTGTATTAGTTTCCTATGGCTACTGTAGCAAATCATCACAAACTTAGTGGCTTCAAACAACGCAAATTTGTCATATATTTCTGGAGATGAGAAGTCTGACACGGGTCTCGCTGGGCTGAAATCCAGGGGTAGACAGGCTGTGTTACTTTCTAGAGGCTCTAGGGGAGAATCTGTTTCCTTACCCTTTCCAGTTACTATAGGTTGCCTGTATTCCTTGGCTTGCGATCATATTCTTACACCTTCAAAGCCAGCAACTGTGGGTTGAGTCTTTCTTCCATCCCATCACTCTGACCTCTTTTGCCTCCCTCTTTCACACTTTAGGACCCTCTGATAACATTTGGGCCACCTGGATGATTCTGGATGATCTGTGGTCATCTAACTAGCAACCTACATTCCATCAGCAACCTTAATCCCCCTTAGTCATGTCATGTAACATATTCACAGGTGCCAAAAATTAAGATGGGGACATCTTAAGTGAGGGGGGCATGATTTTGCTTACCATAGCTGGCTACTGAGCATCCTTACAGCCTCAGTTTCCTTACCTGCATAATAGAATTAATAAAAAGTTCTTGAAGGTTATCCTTGAGGATTCAGTGACATATATATGAAACCATCAGGCACAGAGATGCTCTTCAGTAAATGCTGGTGACCATTTATGTCGGTCTGAAACCTCTCACATGTTTTTATAATCCCAAAGTGTCTACATTGGTTCTTTAAAAAATTATGTAAATTATTTTTATTTTTTAGAAACAGAGTCTCGCTCTGTTGCCCAGGTTGGAGTGCAATGGTATGATCATAGCTAACTGCAGCCTCAAGCTCGTGGGCTCAATGGATCCTCCCACCTGAGCCTCCCAAGTAGTTAGGACTATAGGCATGCATCAATACACCCAGCTAATTTTTTAAAAATTATTTCTTATACAGACAGGGTCTTGCTATGTTGCCCAGGCTGGTCTCAAACTCCTGGCCTCAAGCAGTTCCTCTGCCTCAGCCTCCCAAAGTGCAGGAATTATAGGTGTGAGCCACCAGACCGGCCTTAACAATTATTTTTTGTCACTCCCAGATCCTCTGCTCTGTTCTTTAGCCAACCCTCTACCTCCTTCCATGGGTAATCCCCCTGATTCATGGTGATAGGAATAATCAGAGCATTTGCAAGTGGAAGATGGGAGAGGGAAAAACCCTTCCTGCTTCAAATAATCGGTTTGTATTTTCCCCCTACTTAACCCTGTGTAGAATAAATATCTACAAGAGTCTGGGACTTCCTTTGATTTAAAAAAAATCAGCTTTCTTAAGGTATAATTTTCTATTTGTAGTTTTCTGGCTTTCTAGATTTACTCTGATTGTCTCATAACCAGGACCAATTAAACCAATTGTCAAAGACAATTTGGGAGGATACTTTGTGAAATTTGAATATAGATGGGTCTTGAATGATATTAAGAATTTGCCTCATTAACTCTTATAGGGGTGATAATAGTATTGTGGTTATATAGGAAAATGTGCTTTTTTTTCTGAGATATTTAGTTGTGAAATGTCAGAAGGACTTTAATTCACCTTAACATACTTTAGAAAAAGAGATGAAGCAAATATGGTGAAATTATTTTTAAAATATTAAATATGATCAAGTGATGCAGAAGACCCAGATGGTCAGATATATTGTTTCTAGAACAATTGTTGTTTTTTTCTTAATGCTGCACTAAAGAAATGACTTGATTCCCTGAGAGGCTGACTGTTTCCAGGCCACCCACTCCCAAACTCTCCTGTGTTGAAGTAACTCACGCTTTATCTGGCACCCTAAGGAAACTCTCTACTTCAGAATCCTTGTCAAGTTTACATGCTCCCACACTCTTTGGTGGAACATAATTTACATTTTAGAGAATGCTGGGATCTTGTTAGGTTGCTTTTGTCTCATATCACAATCCGCCCCTCAACTGCTAATGGATGCATCCCACTTCTCTGTGGAGTCTTACTCATTGGGACAGAAAGCTCTAATCATCTGTAGATCTAGCTGGCATGCATTTCCCAGTTGAGCTTCAGGGGCCTGGGGGCAGCAAGAGGCTGCTTTGTGGGAGGGTACATTCAGGGAAGTGTCCTCCTCTGCCCTGTGCCCCGGGCCTTGCAACGACACTGAAATACAAAACTAGAAATTGTGTGATCCAGAAAATGGTCTTGTCTGTGCACTCACATGAACTCTAGACCTCTCTCTCAATTTGGGAGTTGAGATGATACTCCCAAATTACCCTAGAGGCTTGTCTATTATTCCAGGGGGTGACACAGCATTATGGTATGTGCATGATGTCACCTCTAACATTGCCAGACAACAGGCCCACTCAAATCGGATATACAGCACTCTATAATGGAGGCTGGGTTCCACTGGGAACAGCCATTCTCTTGTCCACTGTCCCCAGTGATTATAGACAAATGTGCTGTGACTCTAGCTTACATGGGCTTAAAGGTTCCTTCTGCCTTCAGAGTAAGCAGTGAGCCATCTTCACAAACAGTAGATTGTTCCAGACCACCATTGACCATCTGGCTGGATCATCCCACCATCTGCCCTGCACAGCGGCATCTCATTCCCTAATGTTTCTGATAAACAGCTTAAAGTTCCCTGTGACGTTATCTACTGAGGCAGGGCTTTTGGTACCATTCCTGGATGTGCCAGGATCACAGGACCTAGGGGTACTTATCAGAGAACATTTGCATGTTGAAAATTTTAACAAATAAGATGAATTTTAAAGACAAAAATGTAGACATCTTGCACATTCACCTATGTGTCTTCCTTGATGAATTACCAATAAACAATTTGTCAGTGATCCTCTAAGGGCATATTAATACACTTATAGGTGATCCTGAAGTAATGTAGGACCTAATCTATAGTCTTAGGCTGTGTAGAGCCTTGAGGAAGGCAATCAATTGTTACTTTTGGTTTCTTCCTTGATCTCTGATTATAAAAGGATGGCCTTAGGTGTTTATATCAAGTTAATCTCATCTCTGTGACAAATGAATTGCCACGAGTTCTCTTCTTGCCACATAACACATTGTTCTAACTCACTATGGCTTTTTTTTTTTTTTTGAGTCAGAGTCTCAGTCTGTCACCCAGGCTGGAGTGCCGTGGCATGCTGCTCTCTATGGCCACTGCAGCCTCGACCTGCTGGGCTTAGGCGATCCTTCCACCTCACCTTCCAAGTAGCTGGAAATACAGGTGTGTGCCACCACACCCAGCTAATTTTTTGGATTTTATTGTAGAGACGAGGTCTTGCCATGTTGCCCAGGCTGGTCTCGAACCTCTGAGCTCAGGCAATCCTCTCACCCCTGCCTCCCAAAGTGCTGGGATTACAGGCATGTGCCACTGTGCCTGGCTCCATCATGGTGTTTTTGTAGTTGCTCTTGTGAAATCGTCCTTGCTTTTATTCTTTTTATTTAATTTATTTTATCATAAAATGTCTAACATAAAATATGTCTAACATAAAATTTACCACCCTGAGCATTTTAAAGTGTGCAATTCTGTAGCATTTAGTATACTCACAATGTTGTGCAAGCATTGTCGCTTTCTAGTTCCAAGATGTTCTCATCACTCCCAAAAAGAAACCCTAGCCCATTAACCAGTCACTCCCCATCTCCTCTCTCCCACCCCAGGCAACCATTAATCTGCTTTCTGTCTCTATGAATTTGCCTGTTCTGGATATTTCATGTAAATAGAATCATATAACATGTGGCCTTTTATGACTGGCTTCTTTCACCTAGCATAATGTTTTCAACATTCATCCATGTCATAGCATATGTCTGTACTTCATTCCTTTTTATGGCTGAATAATACTCCGTTTTACAGATAGATCACATTTTATGTTTCCAGTCCTCAGTGAATGGACATTTGAGCTGTTTATACCTTTTGACTGTTGAAAAGAGTATTCCCATGTGTACAAGGCTTTGTTTGAGCATTTATCTTCCATTCTTTTGGTTTCTATGCTAGGAGTGGAATTGCTGGGTAATTGGATGTTTTAACTTCTTAAGGAACTGCCTATGGTCTTTTGCTCACACCAGTCCTCTGCTGTCATATTATGTATGCCTATTCTCTTTCAGATTTATGTTAGAACTTGCCTCCACCATGATCTGTTTCCCTGGTGGTTCTCTGCAACTTCCCATGTCTCGTGCACCCTTGAGAGTCCTGGGAACACTTCTCATTCAGCTCTGCCTGAAGAAACTTTATTTTTGCTTTCTTATATATTTATTTGTGTTTACCCTACGTCTTTTGGCTTGGAAGATGTTTGTCCCTCTACCTGCATCCAACTGTCACCTTCTCGAGGATGGAGATAAATACTCGTTCTCTGTGCTCAAAGGCACTTGTTATTATATTTGCCTTTCATCGTTGGACTATTCTAGTAAAAACTGGAAATGACAGAAATCGATTTTGATTCTATTGTTCACCAAGGCCAGATTTTCACTGAAATATAAGCATCATAGGGTCTATTCTGTTTGAAATGTTAAAATGTCAGAGAATTAAAACATAGGCCAAAGAGGAGATGGTAGTATGAAGGGAGGGATTGTTATGTATGTAGCATGCAAATAAAGATTTTCACAATAACAAGAGTAGCAGTAAAGCAGCCTTCTTGAGTTTGATCTCATCTAATCTTCACAACGACCATGTGAGGTAGGTTCTACTATTATTTCCACGTAAATACAAGGAAATGCACAGAGAGATTTAGTGCTTGGCTCAAGGCCACACAGCTCTTAATGTGGCAAAATCAAAATGTTTGACTTTTTAGAGTCTGTGTCTTTGATCTTTCTTTAGCATCTCATAGTTCTTGAAGAGGATATACCCAAAATGGCACATGTGTGAGTTTCCTAGGGCTGCCATAGCAAAATACTACAAACAGGTGGCTTAAACAACAGAAATCTATTATCTCAGAGTTCCAGAGGCCACAAGTCCAGAACCAACGTATAGACTGGATTGGTTCCTGCATGTTGTCTGCATCCTGTGCCTTTCTCTCAGCTTCTTATGTTGCCAGCAATCCTTGGTACTTCTTAGCTTGTAGACTCATCATTCCAACTTCTGCCTCCACCTTCACATTTCCCCTGTGGCTCTCCTGTGCGTTCCAATTTCCCATAAAGATACCAGTCATTGGCTTATGGGCCACCCTAACCCAGTATGACCTCATCCTAACTTGATTACATCTGCAAAGACTCTGTTTCCAAATAAGGTCATATTCATAGATGCTGGGGGCTGGGGGGCAGGTTACGACCTGAACTGTTTTGAGAGGACACAATTCAACCCACAGCAGCATCTAAGCTAAATTTTCCATGGTGCATGAGCTCTTGGCTACTGCTATACCTTTGGTCACTTCTGAGGGTGGACTGCTGTCATCACTTCCCTGTATTACCAGTGAGCCTCACATTTTAAAAGTTGCTCACCAGTTCTTACGTCCCCCAGCACCTTTCAGAATGTGCTGTGTATACTCAGTACTCAATGAATATTTGTTGAACCTAATTACCAAGGAATATGCCACTTATCATATTAATTTTCCCCAATATATTTTTTGTTAAAATTTTCTCCTTAAGTCCTAGAAAAATGTAGGCTTTTTAAAAGTGAAACTGTTCCATTTTATATATAGAAAGGAGCCTTAATCTTTATTTGTATCTGTTTACAAACTGTTAAAACAAAGATTTTGACTGCCTTATAATGTCTTTCTTAATCCCACACTTTTTGAATAAAAGTAGTATTAACATACCCATTGTAAATTGCTGGCAGTTCAGTTTGAAATGTGTCTTTTTGCACAATATGTACTATTAAGTATTCTTGTGTGTTGTTGCTGAGGGTAAGAAAAGAAGACACAGTGAATTTTTTTGTCATTTAAAACTGCACAATTTTTTTAATGCTGTTTAATTTTAATTTTTAATTTTAATTTTTGAATTGGAATCTCACTCTGTTGCCCATGCTGGAGTGCAGTGGCATGCTCACGGCCACCAGAGCCTCGACTGCTGAGCTCAGGCGATCCTTCCACCACAGCCTTCCAAATAGCTGGAACTACAGTTGCATGCCATCATGCCTGGCTAATTTTTTTAATTTATTGTAGTAATGAGGTCTTGCCAAGTTGACCAGGCTGGTCTCGAACCCCCGGCTCAGGCAATCCTCTCCCCTTGGCCTCCCAAAGTGCTGGGATTACAGGCTGAGCTACCGTGCCTGGCCAATGTGTTTGATTTTTAAAAGACAAAATACAGCTAAATGAAATGGGAGCTTGCTATTTCGATGTGAAGGCAAGGATACTTCTGATGTATTCTAAAAAAGTGCATTTGAAATATAAATGTTTAGTTTTAATTATTCATTAGGCAAAAATTGAAACACTTGAGTCATCTCTATCCCTTGAGCACATTTTCATGGCACTTCTGTGGAATGAAGCAGGTGGATGAGGATATAATCATAGTCAATGTCACTGGAGGGCTTACTGTATGTCAGACTTTGTTCTACTTGCTTAATGAGGATGACCCATGTAATCCCAAGATCACCCTGTGAAATTGATACAGTCCTCCCTCTTTTTAAAAATTGAGATTAAATTCACATAACATGATAAACCATCTTAAGGTGAACAATTCAGTGACATTTAGTATATTCACAATGTTGGGCCACCATCGACTCTATTTAGTTCCAAAACATTTTCATTACCCCCAAAACCTCCTCATCTCTCTTTTAAAAAATCCGGAAACTGCCAGGCATGGTGGCCCATGCCTGTAATCCCAGCACTTTAAAAGTCTGAAGTGGAAGAATCACTTGAGCCCAGGAGTTCGAGACCAGCCTAGGCAACATAATGAGACCTTGTCTCTACAAAAAAAAAAAAAAAAAAAATTTAAAAATTAGCCAGCCATGGTGGCATGCCTGTGGTTCCAGCCACTCGGGAGTCTGAGGAGGGAGGATTGCTTGAAGCCAGGAATTTGAGGCTGTGGTGAGCCCTGATCACACACACTACACTCCAGCCTGGGCATCAGAGTAAGACCCTGACTCAAAAAAATTAAAATTAATATCAGGAAACAGAGACATGGCGATAAGCCCGTTTCCTGAAGTTACCTACCTGAAAAGTTATGGACCCATTTGAGTCTGAGCCCTGTGACTCAAGACCACTCTCTATGGCTATCTGAAGATCTGTGCTTGAGTCCAAGTGCCACTTTTCTCCCTATGTAGTGGGGACACCCAGCCTCTTTACCATCAGCTTTTTCAAGTGAAAAGTAGGTGAGAAAACCTGCTGACTGCTGCCTCAGGGCTGCACAAAATTCCTCACACTATTCCCCTTGGGAATCAGGCCAAACCTTTTCTTCCTTTGACGAACTTCCAAACCTTATTTCTGCAAAGCTAACAGCACACCAGGTGGTGCTCCCATGTTTCTTGATACCCCACCTCCACATTTGTCTGCATAATACACCCTTCTCCTCCTGTTTCAGAAGATTCCCAAGGCAAAATATAAGGGGCGCTGTCTCTCAGGGTCGTGTAAGCTGAGGGCCAGCACTCTCTTGCCTCATCTGGTCCTGCCCCACCTTGCACTTCCTCCAAGATCACGTTCAGTTGCTACTGCCTCTCACTCCTTGCCTCCCTCTCTCCACTTTTCTCTGTTGAATTCTAGGATCCTCCTCTCTCCTAACTCTGCATTTTGTCTTCGATCATTTATATCAGTCCTCTCTAAGGGTCATCCTGCTCTGCTCACCCTATACATGTTGGCAATCTGTGCTTGTCTTTTTTCCCTACTCTACATATCCAGCTGGATCCCCCATCCACTCCATGTTCCCCCGTTCGTGTTGATAACTCTCACACCTACAGTTCCAGCGTAGGTGACCATATGTCCTGGTTGGCCTGGAAAGTCCCAATTTATGCCTGTTGTTTTGGAATCACTATTAGCCATGCCTCCTGTCACTCTCAAAAGTGACATATGGTCACATACTGCAGCCTTCTCCCTAACACCCCTACGGGCAAACAAAGCGCAACGATTCACAGATCAAACCCCTCAGTGTCTTGCCTAAAGGCCGTAACACCTTGGTTTTCTCTAACTTGACTATATCTATCAGGAAACCTGTTGGCTGTTCATGAATTCAAATTTCAGTTCTCCAAAGATGAGAGAAGATCACCATACTGGGAGGAGGAGCTAGATGTAGTAGCCTCCCTCTCTGTTCCCTGTCACCCTTCCTTGGAATCAAGGGCTACTGCTCATTTAACCCTCTAGCACAGTGCTGCTCAAGAGAACTTTCTGCCACGATGGAATGCTCTATATCTGTGTTGTCCAGCGTGGCAGCCACTAGCCACATGTGGCTATCGAGCACTTCAAATGGGGCTCATACAACTGAAGAAGTAACTTTTTTTTTTTTTTTTGAGTTGGAGTCTCACTCAGTCGCCCAGCCTGGAGTGCAGTGGTCGCTCCCGGCCGCCGCAGCCTCGACCTGCTGGGCTCCGGCAATCCTTCCGCCTCGGCCTTCCGAGTAGCTGGAACTACAGGTGTGCGCTACCACGCCCGGCTAAAGGAACTAACTTTTTAATTGAAATACTCACATGTAGCTAGTGGCTACTGTATGTTATAGAGCAGCCCTACTTCAATACTTTTTATACTTTAAGGTGCATACAAATCATCTGACCATCATTAAAAGGCAGACTCTGCCTCATACATCTGCAACCAGACCTGAGATTCTGCATTCTAACAGGTTGAATGCAGATGAAACTGATGTTGCTGCTCTAAGGATCATACGTTGGGGAGAAAAAATCACTTCTAGCCCAATGATTCTCAACCCTGGCTCACATTAGCCACACCTGGGAAGGTTTGAAAATATTTCAGATGCCCAGGCCCTGCCCCAAACCAATTACATCAGAATTCTGGAGAGTAACCTGGGCATTGGCATGTTTTCAAAGCTCCTCAAGTGATTCTAATGTAGGATGAGCCCAGACTGAGCTGCTCAAACAAGACTTTACTAAAGGTTTAGGGTTCAGAGAATGGAACGAACCAGTGAATACAAGTCAGGTAGCTACTCAACTCCAGCCTGAAGTCCCTAATAAAGTCTCTATATCTGCCTTCTCTCCTAAATCTCCTGAAACTGGCAGAGGTTGGAACTTTAAACAGATTTGGAAGTTGCCAGACTTAGCCGCACAGTGCTAAAATATTTCTCTTTTTGCAAAGGATTGTTCTAGACAGTTTGTCTTTTCTGACAAAAGGCATGCAGACCCTGTGAATTACTGTGTACTTTTCTTTGCACACATATATTCATTGTACAGTTTTTAGAAAGTAAACACAGAGACCAGAGCTGCTTAATAGTTGGGTACCCGCCAAAGACCAGATCCCTGGAATCAGACTCTCCCTAATAGCCCAGCATTAGGAGTTGTTTTCAGTGTGCATGTAGCCTTCAGTTAATACCTTTGTAGAATGGTTATCATTGCTTTATGATTTATCTGAGTGTTCTTCTTCCTTCTAGACTGAGAGCTTCTTCAAAGTAGAGCCATTGTCCTATTTCTCTCTGCCTCTGCAACCAGGCCACTCTCAGAATCTCCTGGGGAAACTCCCTCACACCTACCAGTTCAGAATCTCACAAGGCTGAGCCCAGGAATGTGTACATTTAAAAGGCTTCACAGATAATCTTGATTTGTAGACAGGGATGAGCATGAAATAAATATTTGGTAAGTGGATGAAAATAAGTCTTTTTTTTTTTAATTGGAGTCTCACTCTGTCACCTAGGCTGGAGTGCAGTGGCATGCTCACAGCCACTGCAGCCTCGACCTGCTGGACTCAGGCAATTCTTCCACCTCAGTCTTCCAAGTAGCTGGAACTATAGGCATGCACCACCATGCCCAGCTAATTTTTCTTGATTTAGTGTAGAGATGAGGTCTCGTCAAGTTGCCCAGGCTAGTCTCGAACCCCTGGGCTCAGACAATCCTCTCGTCTCAGCCTTCCAAAGTGTGGGATTACAGGCGTGAGCCATTGCACCCCGCCAAAAATAAGTCTTAAATTCAGCTTGGTAGTGGAGAATCTTGGCAGACACCGCCCTGGCCAAGTAATCATGGTTAACATCACTCATGATACCCATCAACATCATTCACCCCTGATACAATGCATCACAAAGAACACAGCATTACTACTCTGATTTCCTTTCCAGTACTGTATTATGAGGAAACAACAGGCAAACCCAAACTGAGGGGTATTCTACAAAATTTGTGACCAGTACTCTCCAAAAGAATCAAGATCAGGAAAAACAAGGAAAGACTGAGGAACTAGCACAGATTGAAGGAGGCAAATAGGATAGCATAACTAAATGCAGTGTCAGATCCTGGATTATATCCTAGCATAGAAAAGGGGCATGATTGGGAAAACTGGTGGAACCCAAATAATTTCCATACTCCAGTTAATAGCATTGCACCAAGGTTAATTTTTTAGTTTTGATGAATGGTCTGTAGTTATGTAAGACGTTAACATGAGAGAAGCTCAGTGAAGGATATATTGGAACTCTTCATCATATTTTTGCAACATTTCTGAAAGTCTAAAGTTATCTCAAAACAAACAAAGTTAAATTAAAAAATAAATGGATGGGAAATAACTAAAGTGTCACTGAACAAGGACATTCTGGAAGGAGAGTAAAGCAGTCCAAGGGGAGACCATTGGTTCAACATAGAAACCAAACTGGATAATTGTAGATTACAAGTTGATGGCCCAACACTTTCATCACAACTCCCTAAAGTTTTTTAACAGCTTTATTGATATATAATTCACATACCATATAGTTCACCCATTTAAAGTGTAGAATTCACTGTGTTTTAAAATATTCATGGGGTTATGCCACCATCATCATAATCTAACTCTAGAACAATTTTACCCCCCCAAGAAAAACCCCTATGTTCATTAACTGTCACTTGATATCCCTCTCACCCCCCAGTTTGTCCCCTTCCACTAAGCAACCTTTTATTTCCTTTCTGTCTTTGTAGGGTTTACTATTCTAGACGTTTGCTTTCAGTGGAATCATGTGATATTTTGTGTCTGGCTTTCATTTAACATAATGCCTTTGAGGTTTGACATGTTAAAGCATGAGTCAGTACTTCGTTCCTTTTTATGGTCCAATAATATTCCATTGTATGGATAGACCACATTTGGTTTATTTATTCATCAATTGACGGACACCTAATATCTTTTGGACCATTATTCTCATGGCTTTTGGTCAAATACTAGGTAGGTTACCCTCCCAGTCTCCCATGTTCTATGCATCTGTTGTTCCAGAGGACAGACTCTTGGGGTAGAGTCTACATCATCTCCAAACATCCCAAACAGTAGTGTTTACTTATATACATGATTAACCACTTTGGAATGTCTTTCGCATTAAGGCAAGAAATGTCCCCAGGGTTCCAGAAAGGGAAAAAATGTGGGTTATGTTATGGCCAAATCAATAACCACCACTTCAAGGAGCTGTGCAGTGAATCACTTTATTGAATAAGTGTGAGAAAGGAAAGATATTAGTTGTCCAAGAATGTTATTGCCAAACTTTGTGGAAACCGAATCTTTTCTGTGGAAATAGCATACATTTTATTCTGTGCCATGGAATTTTCCCTCATTTGACCCGAGGGGTAAAGAAAAACTCTTATGCAATCATCACATTTTAAAAGTTAGTATTTTACATGTAGGCTGGTTAATAACCAACAGCAGACAATTTTATCTAAGAAAAGATGACTAAGATCCTGCATTTCGCTTTTAGTGAGAGCTGATTTACATATCTAATTCATGTTCTATTAGCAGAGTTATGGGAAATAAGGAAATTCAAGAAAAACCCAAGACTTGGGTCTGATTTAATAGTCCTATAGTTTTATTCAGTTGTGAAGATTACCTTCAAAATTCAGAAACTGAATAAACTCTGTCAACTTACTCTTTACTAAGGTGTTGACCTTTTATTTTTTGAAATCTAGCCCTTTTCAGTTATTGCTATCTAAAAGTTCTTTTTAATTACAAGCATTTCCTCCCATCATTTACATTACTGTTTTCCAGAAGCACACGCAATGAAAATGTCTATGAAGAAATTTTGACTTTCTGGAAAATTCTTTCCCAACTTGAATCTCCCTCAGTATTTTGGTGTCACGTTTGAAAGTGAAATAGAGACATTTCGCAGAATCTCAGAATTCAGAAAGAGGAGCTGCACTAGGTACTTATATGCATCATTTCTAGTCTTCTCACCAGCCCTTCCATATAGTTACTGGATTCCTTGTAGTAATTCTAGAAATGCACATTCAGAACTGAACACTGAACAACAGATATCATCTGGGCTCCATGATTTTGGCCTAATTGACCTTTTGAGGGGAACACGTCATCTGGACTCAAGTTAATGTTTATATCAACTAAGCCTTTCCAGTCTTTTCTGTGTTAATTACCACAATTTGATCATCATATACAATGTATCCATGTATCAAAACATCTCACTGTATCCATACACACACACAATTATCA
>CAUYQG010122829.1:0-12208 GCA_963574415.1 Tarsius wallacei | reverse complement strand
TTAAGGGCTTTGTTGATTTTAGAAAATGGTGCTCAGCTTCTGCAACCCAGGAAACACTAGGATCCAAACAGAGTGACTGCAACACCAGCTGCCTCATTGAGAGAGCCTTGACCACTTGCTCCCAAGTCCCCACTCAGTCAGTTACTCACATGCCCACTTACACACAGATACCCAAATTTGTCCATATACTCACTCACTTACACAAGGACTCATGCCTTCTGGCTGGTTCTGCCACCGTCTTGCCAAAACTTCCTGTGTTTCTTTTTCTAGGTCTGTAAAAAATGATTCTGGTAGCTTGATAGGGATTGCACTGAATTTGAATATTGCCTTGGATGGAATGAATATCCTCACTAGATTAATGTTTCCAATCCAATAAGAACACGGTATGTTCTTCCATTTTTTTGTTTCATCTCTGATTTCTTTGAGTAGTGTTTTGTAGTTCTCATTGTAAAGATCTTTCATCTCTTTGGTTAGAAGAATGCTGAGGATATTTATTTATTTATTTATTTATTCATTTATTTATTTATTTTAGCTATTGTGAATGGGATTGCATTTTTGATTTGGTTCTCAGTCTGCTTGCAGTTTGTGTATAAAAATTCAACTGTTTTTTGTGCATTGATATTGTATCCCAAAACTTTACTAAAACCATTTATCAGTGCAAGGAGGTTTTTGGTTTTTGACAGATTCTTTACTTGATTTTCCAGCTAACTCACATATAGATGTTCGTAGTAATCTCTGATAATCTTTTGTATATCTCTAGGTTTGGTTGTAACATCATGGTTTTTTGTTTCTAATTATGTTTATTCAGATTCTTTCTCTCTCTCTCTCTCTCTCTCTCTCTCATTAATCTGGCCAGGGGTCTAACAATCTTATTTGTCCTTACAGCTTTTTGTCTCACTGATCATTTGTATGATTTTTTGGTCTCCCTTTCATTTCGCTGTGGATTTATTTTGATGGTTTTAAGACTGGATTGACCTTATTTCTCCAGCTTCCTTACATGTCTACTGTTTACTTGAGGTCTATTTTCTTGATGCATGCATTCAATGCTATAAACCTCCTTCTCAACACCACTTTTATGATATCCCAGAGGTATGCTATATCTTTTTTTCATTTGTTTCTAGAGATCTTTTTATTTCTGACTTGATTTCTTTGTTAACCTAAAAGTCATTCAGAAGCATGTTTAATTTCCATATATTTGTGTGCTTCAGGGGGGTCCTGTTGGTGATGATATTTATTTTTATTCTACTGTGGTCTGAGAAGATGCTGTGCTTGGTATGATTTTGACCTTTTGAAATCTATTCACACATGATTTATGTCCAAGAATGTGGTTGACCTTGATTATGTTCCATGTGCTGATGAGAAAAATATATATTCAGTGGTTGTCGGGGGAGGTGATCTGTAGATGTCTACTACATCCAATCCGTCAAGCGTTAATTTAAGGTTCCAGATTTCTTTGCTAGTTTTTTGCTTCAGTGATCTCTCCAAGGCCATTAGTGGGATAGTAAAGTCTCCAACTTCTAACAAGTTCCAAGGTGAATCTGTTGTTCCTGCTCCATTAATCAAGAATCACACTGTGGAACAGGGATCCAGTCCTCTGGGTAAGTCTTGCAGAGAGAAAGTATTTTGACAGGGGTGACCTCAATTGGAGAGATTTCAAAAGAGATAAGAGCTCATACATTTCTAGATCTCTTTGGATCTCTGTAAAGGTTGGAGAGGTGAAGATCTTTTGCCCATGTTTAGTATCTAGGTATTGACAGCATTATTCTTCTTCCCTCATGAAATTGTGTGTTAGAAAATAAAATGTTGGGCTTATCTGCAGGGGATTTTTTGCCTTGTTCGCGAAAGACCCAATCGTTGTTTAGGATTCGCCTTTCAGGCATGTTAGAGAGCCCCTGTGAGATTATGTTACTTTTTTTTACAAGTCAGTTGTATCAGATCAACCCCAGTGGTCAGATTAACTGCAAGACTGGAGCCAGAACATCCTCATGTGACATAATGAGGTGGGACTGAATCATCTAAGGACTCAATTTGCTCTAGTGATATGACCCTAGATTCTACTTTCTGTTATCGACATATGAAGGTTTTTTGTTTTGTTATTGTTTGTTTCCATCAGAGTTGATGTGCTATAATCAGAACAAAAAGGGGAAACGTCAATACAACGTGCTCATTCAGTAGGGAAAGAGATAATGCTCCTTCTTGAGACATCTGATTATGATACATAGTTTATTTATTTTTTAACTTTTAATTTTTTTAATCTTATAGATGTGGGGTACAATTCAGGGTTAGGTGTACAAATGATCCTTGTACAGGTGCCCTTGTTGATGAGGTATGCTCCCCCCTTCTTCAGGCAGACTCTCACTACTGCCAATTCCACTCCCCCACCCCCTCCCGGCAGTTTCCCGTTACTGCCAATCCTTTTCTTATAGTATTATGATACTTGTTCAAGTTCCGCTTATGAGTGAGAACCCATGATACTCAGTTCTTTGTTTCTGTGAAAGATCGCTCAGTATTATAGACTCTACGCCCATCCAGGTTGCTGTGAAGTCCATGTCCATGATTTTGTTCTTATGATACATAGTTTAAATAAAACATGCAGTTAACCAAGGGAACAACAACTTCCTGAAAAGTTGGCTATATAAACTTCTACACAAACACTCATATGAATTCGTCCATTTTCTGTGGCATAGACAAAATTAACTTTTCCGTTTTGCCATGAACACCAGCATATAATCATTTTGAACAAAAATAAAGGATATCTGTCTAAATATACCAAATCTCCTATGGTCTTCCCCTTCAAGTCTTTATTCTCCTGTTTGTTTTCTCAATAGCAACCATTATCTTCTAACCGACTATATAATTCAGGTATTTTTTATGCATATGGTTTATTGGCTGTCACTGTGCCAAGGTAGTCCTTCACCCCATAAAGGCAGAAATTCTTTTTTTGCTGTTGTTGTTTACTGAAAAACTTAGAATACTGTTTGGTATATAGAAACCACAATAAATAAATAAACTGCCTTAAATCTTCTAAATCCAAGCCTCTAATTTTATTCTCATGGGAAGAGAAAACACAAGATGAATCAGAAGGAAATAGTGACATCTTTGTGCATGGAGATTAAATCTTTACATCACGCATTGCACCTGCTGGATGATTAAAAGACTTTCACATTTTAGAATCAGCTTTAGTTAGTCACACCAACTCATGTGAATTGCTCCACTGAAAAAAATATTTAGAATCCAAGCATAAGAAATAGCAAGAGTTGCAGTGAAGGAGTTCCGTGCAGCTGTTTTAATGGCAGTGGAGCACAGGCAGAGGAGGACACACTTTAATTTATCTGCCTATCAGCTACAGACATCTGCCTTACTCTTTATTTGTTGGTATTTCTCCATCTCTGAAGATGACAGAATCTTGATAACCTTTCAAATACAGACAAATCAAGGCCCAGAAGCATCAAGGGCTCTCACATATCCATAAAGAGGCAATGGTGGAGATAAAAGTGGAAGTGAGCCCTTAGCGACTCAAGAGATTCGTGTCACCTGCACCCAAAGGAACTGACAGCACCATCCATGTCTCTGCTAGCTTCTACAATTGATGCAACGTGTTTAAGTGCACAGACTCCTTGTCCCAGGCCAGCTTCAATTTCCCACCACAAAGCCTTTTATTCAAGCATCTTCTGTGTGCTAGCACCGTAGGACAATTCTCTCTCATGCAGAATATATCAGTTTAGGTAGCTGGAGAAATGTTCTTTTTATGACTGCATTCATCTCTCAGCAACCTGTTAATAATAACAATTAAAAGAAGATCTTGAATTTAAGCAGTGACTTTTGCACTCCTTTCTCATCAGTTGGTTGCTATTTCTTTGATTGTTTTCCTCCCAGTGGCTAGATATAATACAGAAAGATGTAGAGAACAGAATTCTTGAATTATAAATATTACTAGACAGGATTGTTTGGTCAAATATGGCGAAGCCCAGAACAAATTACTGCAGACGGTCTTGTGATGTATCCTTTATGTGCCAAACCGCTCAAAAAATCCAGACTAAATTAATGCTGGAAGGTGTACCCCAGTAAAAATGGCCATCATTAATAAAACAAACAACAACAGATGCTGGCGAGGATGCAGAGAAAAAAGAACGCTTCTACACTGCTGGTGGAAATGCAAACTAGTGCAACCTCTCTGGAAGACAGTGTGGAGATTTCTAAAAGAACTAGAAATTGACCTTCCTTATGATCCAGCAATTCTTCTATTGGGAATACACCTGGAAGAACTCAAATAATTCTACAAAAAAGATACCCGCACACGTATGTTTGTTGCAGCTCTATTCGCAATAGCAAAAACATGGAACCAACCATGTTGCCCATCGAAGCTCAACTGGATTAAAAAAACGTGGTCCATATACACAATGGAATATTATGCAGCCATAAAGAAGGACAAACATATGGACTTCTCAGAAACTTGTATGGATTCAGAGTCAATCATACTCAGTGATCTATCACAGAAACAAAGAACAGAGTACCATATGTTCTCATAAGCGGACCTTGAACAATGATCATAATACTACAAGAAAGTAATTGGCAGTAGTGGGAAACTCCCACGGGAGGCAGGGTGGGATTGGCAGTTGAGGGAAACTGCCAGGAGATGGAGGAGCACACCTCATCAACAAAGGTACCTGCATAATCAATGTTTCTATCCCTAACCCCGAATTGTACCCCCATCTTTATAATTGAAAAAGTAATAATAATAAATAAATAAAAAGCTAGAAGTTCTTTGGCAAGAGACCATCTGCCACAAACACAGGCCATCAAGAGAGTCCAGGACACGTATTCTCCATATTGCATGTGGCAAAGGAAAAAGAGCATTAACTTGGGAGTCAGAAAGGCCAACAGGGACGTTGAAATTTTGCCTCACACCTCAGTAGCTGTGGGCTCTTGAGCAAGTTTCTTAACATCTTTAAAAGTTAGCTTCCGCTGCAGAAAGTCAAGTGCAGGTTAAATTAGAAAATGTAACCATTCGGTAGAACTCAACAAAAGTAGTTGGCTTTGTACTATTCTCTAAATTTCCAAGATATTTGCTTTAGTTTCTACAGTATATTACTATAAAAAATGGTCATTTTCTTTAACAAATATGTTTATATTTGTTATGTCTATTAAGCATGTAATACGTGGTGAATTATTTTTTACAAAGATAGAATATACATTGTTATACCCATTTTATAGATAAGGAGATTGAACAAATCTCAGATGTCCGGTGTCCTGCCTAAAAGCCTTCAGAGGTTTCCCATGGCACTTGGATTACAGTCCATTACCCTAGATCACCAAGCCCAATAAGAGCTGCCATTGCAGCCTTCTGTGACCTCATTCTTACCGCTCCCTCTTCCGGCTTCCACCAGCCCCATCTCCCATGCCAGGTTTCCTAAATTCAACAAAATTATTCCCTCTGGTTGTGCAGTCCTTGCACTAAGTATCCCTACTACTTCCCGCAACTCCCATTTTGCATATCTGTGTCTTTGACATTTACTACTTTTCCAGATAGGGCTTGCTCGACTAGCCAATCAAAAGTAATTACTGGGTCACTCTCTATGGCATTGCTGGATGATCATTTTCTGCATAGTCTCGGATTATTGCTCTTATTTGGTTATGCATTTTTGTTATCTACACACACACACACACAGACACACATGAATGTAAGCCCCAGGACCCTCCCGGCAACCTTGACAGCTTTGTTCACCTATGGTACAGGCTGGCGCTCAGAAAAGTTGTAGACTGACTAGATGAATAAATGAATGAGTGGATGTATCACTTGGATGTTTAGAATGCTTTCCTTGTATCTAAGCAAAAGTTAAGTGTCAAGTCATTTGCTCTGATCTAGTTGTCTATAGACAAGAGAAAAAACAATACAATTCATGCATCAAAAATCCTTTACGGCCAGGCTCGGTGGCTCAGCCTGTCATCCCAGCACTTTGGGAGGCCGAGGTGAGTGGATTGCCTGAGACCGCGGGTTCGAGACCAGTCCAGACAACTTGGCAAGATCTCATCTTGAAATAATAAATAAATAAATAAATAAATAAATAAATAAATAAATAAATAAAAATTAGCCAGGTGTGGTGGTACACACCTGTCATTCTGGCTACTTGGAAAGTTGAAGCAGAAGGATTGCTGGAGCCCAGCAGGTGGACGCTGGGGTGGCCATGAGTGTGCCACTGCACTCCAGCCTGGGTGATGGAGTGAGACTCCAACTCAAAAAAAAAATCCTTCACTTGTTCAAACATAGTAGCTAACTCACCCTTTAGATTTTTGTTTTGTTTTGTTTTTTAGACACAAACATTGAAAATATTACTTCACATACATATATTTCATTCTTCTCTCCTGTGACTGAGTTGGTTGTAACACGCTGGATTTTTTTTCTTTTTTGACTTGGTGTCTCACTCTGTTCCCCAGGCTGGAGTGCAGTGAATAAGACCTGCTGGAATCGGGCAATCTTTCTACCTCAGCCTTCCAAGTAGCTGAAACTACAGGCACGTGTGGTCACCAGCTAATTTTTTAAATTTATTGTCGAGACAAGGTCTCTCCAAGTTGCCCAGGCTTGTCTCAAACCCCTGGACTCAAACCCTCTTGCCTCGGCCTCCAAAAGTGCTGGAGTTAGCTGGGATAACAGGCGTGGTGAGCCACTCGGCTCACCCTAATTTCTATTTTTAATTCTTCTTTTTATGAGTTGGAGTCTTACTCTGTTGCCCAGGCTGGAGTGCAGAGGCACGTTCATCTTGTCTACCATTAGTTGACACTGAGGATCTTTTTAAAATCCCAGTTCCACCACAGACAGTGCCAATGAGGCTGCATGCATGCTCTACTCTGTCCCTTTCAAGCCCACACCAGGAGGACGTCCAGCACTGACCCTGATGCCATGCCAGCCTTTTTGTGCTTCCTTGTGGAGGTCCAGCCTCCAGTGAGCAGGGCCTGAGTTGCGGGGAGGGAATGAGAAAGAAAGACAAGAGACAGCGGGATTGGGAGGTCTCTCTCCTCAATAGGTGAGAGCAAGTTTATTATTTAGCATGCCTCTTACATAGGGCAAAACTAGGGCAAAACTATGCAAGGGACTATTGTAAAAACAAGCAGTATCAGCATCTGGGCCAGGCATCCGGGCCAGGTGTGATTGGCGTCATGTCGCTTTGCTTTATTATAAAGTAACAAATCAAGGTCTGTGAGGGAGTCACAGTGGAATTATGTTGCTACTAGAAGACGAGCTATTATGCATTTATCTTCTTGCACCTAGGGCTTTATTGTAGCTAAGACTTTAACTGTACTATGTATACCCGGATGTGTGGGCATCCAAGACACTGTTTCGTGTAGCAGGCTGCTTTTCTTACAGCCTGCCTCTGGTTAGGATGCAGTTTCCAAGCGAGACCTTGCCTGTGAGCTTGGGGTACTCAAGGCCTGCTACGTTTTATGTAGCAGGCTGCATCCCTCACCTGCCTTTGGCTAGAATGCAGAGCTTCCAAGCAAGACTGTTGCCTGTGAGCCTGGAGCTCTCAAGCTTGCTACAGTGGCAGTGCTTGTCTGCTCCCCACATCACATCTGCTCTGAGATTAGGGAGTATAGGCTTGGTTCCTTGAACATAAGCCAAGAACACAAGAAC
The DNA here is from genome assembly GCA_963574415.1 of Tarsius wallacei. NCBI lineage: Eukaryota > Metazoa > Chordata > Mammalia > Primates > Tarsiidae > Tarsius > Tarsius wallacei. The sequence goes on along the minus strand of CAUYQG010122829.1, from coordinate 4,578 downwards.
CTTGTTGGTGTATGCCCTGGTTTCCTTCACTTCCTGGTCCTGGTGAGCAATGTCATGACCTACTGGGCAGCCTCTCTACAATGTTTCCTCCTGAGATAAGAATATCAATTCCACTGGGTTATAGTAAAATTAAATGATGGGATGCATGCAGGGTACCAGTGAACTCAAAACTGTTTCTAATTTTGTGCGTGTGTCTGGGAAGAGAAGAATGTCAAGAAAGAAAGTTATCAAAAAACCCCAGGAAAGTTCCTGCAAGGTAGACGTTTCTGTGATGGGCACACTTTTCCTGCCCAGGGTGCTTTAATAAATAATTAACCTTCTAGCTATTTGCTTATAACTAAGAGAGGAATTCTGTCAGATAGCAACAAATGGTTGCTGTCATAGAGGGAACAAGACAATATGGTTTGTAGTTTTAAGGGCTATATACTTTAGAATGTTTTCCAAAGCAATCCAAATGACTTGTGAAGAGACTGTCTTACATAAATTCGCTTACACTGCGAGCCCTTCAGAGCACAGAGTCGAATGCAACTCAGCTGCACAAGCCAGAAAAACAAAGGCAGGGAAGTGCCGGAGTCCAGCTCCCGCAGGGTCTAGAGTTCCTGGAGGTGAGACGGATTCAACGCCTGTAAAGAGAATTAGAAAGAAGGGGGAGAAAGAAATAGGACTGGACTACTGTTCAAGTGACAGAAGCCATTTAGTGAAAAGTATAGAGGATTTTTATCTACAGATTTTGCTCATTCAGATTCAGATGTCTCCCACATACACAGACAATCCAGGTGCATGGGGGCGTCTCCTACCCACCAGATATTTCTTCAAGCAAGGTAGAGAACAAACCCAACTTGTCTATCCAGTTCCTATGCTAGACTAATGTCCCTTAGAAGTATTATTACAGTTTCTATTAATATTATACCATTCTATCAATTGTAATCTATATTTTATTTTATTCTACTTAGTTTACTTATGAGTAACTTTCCTATTGATCAACAGTTTATCTGTTCCTTAGCTTAATCCTAACATAAACAATAGAACTTAAACAAAATATCTAAAACCTGTTCTACTTAATGCGGCTCAATCAAAATGTCATGCTGGGCTCTCAGTTCTTGGGCTCTTTGATGTGGTCCTGGCTTGTACCAGACAAAAGCTGAAACCGCAGACAGGGAAATGGGAACAACGAGTTTCTAATGTTAGCTTGTGTTCGTCCCTGTAACAGTAAATCTGGAGGAATATGTATATATGTGTATATATACACACACATATATATATACATACATACATATATATATATGTAGTTCCCATTTAAACCAAATTTATTGTAGCTTTCTTCAATAAAGCTATAACTTCCTCATAAGTAAGGACTCAATTAAGATATTTCAGTCAATCAATGAGTTGGTTTATTAGAAAATCCATTAGACTTCTTTTTTAGAATTGTCAACACTGTAAAAATCACAAATGAGCATTGTCAGAGTGAATTGAGGAAATGGGTAATCAGCCCTTCTCTACCAAGCTGAAGTCTACTAATTCCTCAAAAGTTTCTTAACTGTAACTTCTCAGAAACCTCCCTGTGCCTTCCCAGGCACTGTGAGCTCTCTCTTTGACCATTTTATAGAACCTTTTATAACTGTGTAATACTGTTCTTTACACTGTTTTTTCCCCCATATTTCCTCCATTAGTCTAATTATTGTTCTCTTGTGTCTTCTTTATTACTACACTATGTCTGTAATAATAGCACCAGGTCCTCTACAAGGGCATTACTTGAAGCGTGGGTGAATTGATACATGAATGAATGAGATAATAAATAGATGAATAAATGAATGAATCAAGTGAAATGGATGTCACAAATATGTATCTGAGTAATAATTTCTCTAAATTATTCAGAGAAATTTATTTGAGATTTTAGTATAATCATAATTATATAATTGCATATAATACTTTATCTCACAGTTTATTTTTTGCAAATTTTATTTAAAAAACTAGTGATATATACATTACCCTGTCTTACAACTATGGTAACCAAGTCACATGTAGACCATCTAGCTAATTTGTTCTCTACCTGTGGTGGTCAAAATTAATAATGAGCTATTTTATATATGTATTTTTTTGTCTGTATGTATATATATATATATATATGCATATATATAGGATATATAAAGGAAAATATGCTAATGGCCAATATAAGGGCACAGAAGCTATTAGTAATATAGTTTGTTGGTGCATAATAGCTTTGGACATTGATTTTGAACATATAGAGATAAATAAATTTTTATATAATTTTTTATGAGAAAACTGCCAAGAACATCTAGCTTAATCCACAGCTATCCGTGTGGAAGAAATAATGAGGACCTGAAAGGGAAAATACTTTTGTACTTAGTGGCAAAATCAGTAAAATTAATGTATTCCTTAATCAGAAGACCATTGTTCTTTAAAGTAATCCATGCACAAATTTGCATCATGCTTTTGAAATACAGTATTACTTCCTTATTGTCTATATTCTCTTGCAAATGTGGCTGCAAAACAAATATGACAAAAAGAATCTTGATATACTCTTCATATCTCCTCGGATTGTTTTAGGCTAATTTACTAGTAATTCAAGCAAAGCTTTGGACTTTTGAAGGAGTTAGCTGAGAAGCTTGTATATGACAAGTTAATGTTGCTTTTAAAATGATATAACTCCCAAGATGACCTAATGATTTAATTGTCTCTTATTAAAATAAAAATTTAAAGATAGGAGTTGGAATTCATGATGTCCACTTGTTTTTAATTAAATTTCTGAAAGCAATGGGCCTCTATCACTGATTAGGTTGTTATTTGTAACTCTTGGTCTTGTATAAGGGGATTTTAGTATCTAATTTTGTATTAATAGAAAAAAGCTTGACAATTTTTTCTACAGCAGTAATTGCATAAATATATTTTTTATCTTGCATTAAAAATGTATCATTGATGCAGAACTCCTTAATAAAGAGAATGTACTATTTTTATTTGGGAAGTACCATCACATTAATCATCTAAATTTAATTAGTCATATAATAGAATCTGAATTGCATTAATGTAGTAAGACTAGAAAACATATGTCTGATAAAAAAATAACCATGGAAATTTTTGGTTAATAGAATTAGATGGGCATTTATATTAAATTGTGGAAGTTAAGAAAGGGCAAAAAAGTAGATGTCTTACTGTGCTCAGACTGCCACAGAAAAATATCACAGACTGGATGGCTTAAACACTAGAAATTTATTTTCTCACAATTTTGGAGGTTGGGAGGTCTAATGAGAAAACTACCAAGAGTAAGGCCAGACAGGGCTGGTTTCTGGTAAGAGCTCTTGCTCTGGCTTGTAAATGGCTACCTATTCCCTACATCCTTTTCTTACTTGGTATGTATAATGAAAGAGAGACAGGGAAACTGAATGCTCTCTGGTGTCTTTTCTCATGGGGACACTATTACTTTAAGACCAGGATCCCCTTGTTATGACCTTATTTGACCTTAATTACTTCCCTTAGAAGCCCCATCTCCAAATACGGTTGCCGTATAAATTTTGAGGGGATACTAACATTCAGTCCATATTAGTAGAGAATCTAATGTGAAGTTATTCAATGAGTGATGAGTGCTCACTTACTATGTTCCAGACGCTAGGCTAGCTATTGACAATAAAACACAAACTCTGTCTTTATTTTCTATTTATAACCTGGTCTTGAAGATTTCCAATGATAACACCATATTCTAGAAATTAGAATTATTTGGTGGCAAACACAAGCAACAGACTTGCTGACTTCTTGCAGGAAATACAACTTCTCAAAATTCTCACTAAGATATTGCTGAATGAATCAACTCCAGTTATTTTCTCTGTTTTTGTTGTTGTTGTTGTTGTTGCTGCTCTTTTCACAGTTCAAATTTCCTGTGGGATAAGGAGTAGGATTGTCCAGCAATGATCCTGGCACTCACTCTGGACAGCTTGACTCATCCCACACACATATACTAATTCAACCAGAGGCACTGTGTTCAGGATCATTATCCCTTTGTGTCCTCCTCACTGTGGGAGATCCCATTGGTTATAAGACCTCAGGAGCTAGGATCAAACGTTCACAAGCAACTCTTGTCAGACTACCTAGCACCCCACTATTTTGAGTATGAATTCACTGCTAAGGCTGCTTTCACATTTGCATGAAAAAAGGGAGTGTGGATGTATTTTGGGGAGTTAGGATCATACTACCTGTGTAGCAGAGCAACCTAGTCCAAGTACACCAATTTTTGGAACAATTGGAAAGTAGGAGATCTGCCTTCTCCATTCTCCTGACCTTTGTGATGTCTCCCCAAATTTAATTTGTTAACTTGCCCAGAAGTTAAATTTGAAAGAGTGCCTTAAAGAACTAGCAGAGTTTTGTTGTTGTTGTTGTTGTTGGTTTGTTTGTTTTTTCACTTAGTGAATTGGATACATTTTATTTTTTATAAATCTGTTATAATAAAATCATAGAACAGTTAAAAGCCACAGCAAAAAATAAAAGCAAAAAGATTCTTAAAATTTTTGCTACACTAATATATTCTTTAGCTTTCATTTTTCCATTAATCTTGTTTGTCTGTTACAT
>CAUYQG010122828.1:0-22935 GCA_963574415.1 Tarsius wallacei | reverse complement strand
GGGCCACTTGCGGTGGTGGTGAGCCCTGGGCCACTTACGGTGGCAGCAGCAACAGCGACGAGTGTCTGGACCACGGCGGTGAGCCAAGCCACTTGCGGCAGTGAGCCCTGAGCCACTTGCGGCGGTGGCAAGCCCCGAGTCGCTTGCGGTGGCAGCAGCGACGGCCACAAGTGTCTGGACTGTGGCGGCGGGCCGAGCCACTTGCAGCGGCGAGCCCCGAGCCGCTTGCGGTGGTGGTGCGCCCCCAGCCGCTTATGGCCGCGGCGCTCCCCGAGCTGCCAGCCCGCTGTGATGTGTCTGTGGTGTCAGTGGCCTAGCTCCATGTGGGGAGCAGGCCCCCAGGGAGAGAGCCCGAGTCTTTCTGTGTCCTCTTCTGCGGAGGTCTCACAGACCACGCTGTCCAGTCGCCATCTTGGTGGAAGTCTCATACTGGGGTCTTATATACAGGAGTTTTACAAAACTGATTCGTTGTTTGACAAGATGAATAATCCAATTTATTACACAGGGACTGATAAGTAGATTGAGGAGAAGTATGAGTGGCCCAACTATACTAGTAACAAGAGTTGTTAACCATGGGTTCCAACGAAACAGGGCATGGAACCAGAATTTATTCGTTTCTCTTTCTTTTTGTCATTTGTTTAAATTTTCTCTGACCTTTTGAAGAATATCTCTAATGACCCCTGATTTGTTGGCATAAAAGCAACAAGCTTCTCCAAGGGCTACACAGAGTTCACCTTGGGACAGAGAAAGAAAGTCCAGGCCTTTACAATTTTGAAAGACATCTTCAGATGGGGATTTTACCTGGTCATGGATTTGGTCCATGGCAAATTGCAGATTTCCTAAGTCAGCATCAAATTCTTGGGCAAGTTTTGTTAGACCCAGTTCTTCACGAACCAGAGCAGTGGTGATGATTGCAGCTGTTCCTGCTACACTTAGCGCAAATAAGACAGGTACTAACAAGGGAACAGCACACTTTAAACAAGCAATTGGGAGACCATGGGGATTGAGTAGAAGAGCTCCTTCGAGACTATAAGCATAAACCTGAGGTAGCACATGAACAGCAATATATAAAGTAGATGATTAATTAACCTTTTGGTTGTAGCACATTTTGTAAGGTCTATAAAACTAGCTGACCAGGTGTTGTTAGGAGCCACATAGGCCATGAATTCAGTCATAGTTACAATGAGAGACAAGTTACAAACATCAGAGAATGGAGAAGTTGTTAGATTGTAACCTGGAGTTATGAGACAGGAGACTTTACTGGTTATATCTCCTAGAGTAATGTGAATCATTTCTGGAGAACATTTACTTTTGTCTGCATTGCTGACAATAGGAGTTTCAACTCCTAGGTCCACATAGTATGGAGTTTTTGGTTTTAAGCAGAGCCAGGTATCTGAGGCCAACTGGGGCATAGTTGCATTAAGCCGACAGAGCATATTAGTTAACATAGGAAAAAGACTAGGGGGTTGCCAGGCCAGTTTTGGAAGCAATTGCAATGATCTCAGGAACTGTTGAGGTGAACCGGGGGTAGTGGCTTGGTTGGCAGAAAGCAGTGACCGAGGAAGAGGTTGGTGGTAACAGAACAAACGATTTTTCAGCTCTGCCAATGACCCTATTGGTTTGGCCATGGCTTTGTAGGCAAATGTGTTATCAGGCCCCCCATTATAAGTTGCAATTGTGACACATATCCAGTCTGGGCAAAAGAAGTTGTTTTACCAATTGCAACTGTGGTCAGTGTGGTTACTGGGATAGCGATAAAAGTCTACATCCCTGTCATAATTGGGAGTTGTCCACTGTGTACATGACTCAGTGTAGTAAGGGTTTTGTCTACTGTACAGGTTTCCAGATAGACTTTTTTTTTCTATTTGTAGCAGATCAGGAAGGTTTACCTTAAACTGGACCATAGGTGAACCATGGGTCCAGTTTTTGATAGCTAGGACCTTTCCTGTTGTGAAAGATGTTAGGGAGAAAGAGCACTGGGTGTCTTTAGACTCTCCAAGTAAAATAAACTAAGTTAAACTTATTGTGAGCATAGCATTAACAAGGACTTTTTGTCACATTTCCAATCTGCAGGAGCTAAAGTGAGCAGTTCTATGCCAAAACCCAAAACAAGTGGGATTGCAAAAACAAGAGTTAAAGGATGAGTGCAATGCATTTAAAATTAAATTAGCAACTAGTCTGATTCTCATGGTTTAGTTGTACATTGAAAGGTGACCTTGAGAAGGCTCTTGGAGTCCTTGGTTGCAGTCCAGTTGGCCGGACAGTGACTGTTTTTCCTTGTTGAACAAGAGAGTGGATATCTGGGGTCCCTTACAGCCGCATCGCAGTTAATGACACGAAATGGTAGAGTTAGGTCAGTTTTCCTGGCCATTTTGACTGGGGTGTGGTGAATCCACACTGGTATCCCATCAAACTTTTTAGTTGTTGGAGTGGTGAGGATGATGAGAAACAGTCCCTTCCAGGAAGAAATTTGTCCTTCTTTCTGGAACTTTTTGATGAAAACCAGGTCATTGGGCTGGAATGGATGACAAGGTGTGGAGGACGGGGTGGGCAAGACAGCACAAACACTGGAGTGTACAGTTGCTTGGACATGTTGTAGAGATTGGAGATACTTTAACAGAGACTGATTGGTAAATTTTTAAGGAAGGAGTACATTGGAAAGGGTTAATATAGGTTATACTTGAGATGTCTGGGTTTTTAAAAAGAAAAAGTTGGCAAAGTTGGGTTTTTTTGTTGTTGCTTTTTTTTTTGCCTAGGGTATGTATTTTTTTTTTAGGACACAGTCTCTATTTTTGCTATTGTGGTAATGCTTAGGAGTGAAATAAAAATGGCTTCTTGCTTTTGGTCTGTTCTTTTATTTTCCATTTCTGCTCTTGGAAATATTTTTATGATTTTGGGAACTGGGGTGAAGATTAATTTTCTGTAACTTTTTCCTGCTTAGGTGGGCCATAGAGAAGTCCCCTACCTATTTATTTCCAAGGGCACATGTAGGAAACAGTGGGGCCTTAACTGAATATTATTTGGACTCAATAAAATACCAAGCAAGAGCACAGGCAAAAATTATTAAGCAAGCAATGATGAAAAAGTCCATTGTCTCAGAAACAATGTTGGAAAAATGAAACTAATTCCACTTAAAACCTTTAATTTATCAATGTAAGTTGAAATATATTTTTGTAAATTATTTATAGTAGTACTTTAACAAGGAAATACAGTCCCTTTTTTTAGATAACCAGTTACTTTATTATAGAACAAAAATGTACACATTAACATGTTGTCTATAAGCAATTTTATTAGTTTCCTAAGTTAGTATGGGAGTTGCTGCTAGGGTCCAAAGGCAAGATGGTCACCCTTTTGTTGTACTGTCCAATTGTTTAGATGAGCATGTTACTGCCTTTATATCTGAACTGTACTTTTGTCCTTGGGCTGGACCATACTTTTGTCCTAGCAGCCCCAAGTCTATTTTTTCCCCTCTGATGTGTAGAGTGTAAAATTTTTTTGGATTAAGCTATATGATTTCAACATGGATGGCCAGGATCAAAAGGCTGGCACCTGTGTTAAATTAAAAATTAATTTGGGTTCCAGCACCCTGGTTTACCTGGGGGGTTGTTGGGGTGATGATGAGCCAGTGTCAGGGAGTTTAGCAGGTTTGTAGGCCTCCATAGGTGGCCATTATTTGTGAACTAAGTGTTCTCGCATCTCTTCAGAAGAGAGTGCACCTGCTTCCCAATGGCTTATTGACCTATACAGTGGCCAAGGTCCAGGAGGTTAAGCCTCTTTGGGGCAACTATGTTTCTAGTGCTCCCACAGGCTGTACCCATGAACAATGGACACCATCCCCTTAGCAGGTTTGTTTTTACCAGGTCTTTGATGGGCACTTGGTGTTTTGGTGGCTAATTGTGACTGCCAATTGGGGTGCATCTTTGGTCCTCTCATTCTGCTGCCCTCCATGCTGACACTGCTTTGTTTTGATTAAAAAAAAGTAAAAGCTTGTTGCCGGGAGCCGCAATCCTTAGGAAGAGTAAGGTAGACGGGACCTGAAAACAGGAAAAACGCCGGCTGGGAGCAAGGCCCCAGTAAAATGCGGCCATGACGGAGACAAAGCCCCATGGATCCTGTTGACGGTCCTTACCTAACTTTGAAGGATTGCGTGCATAGGCTTGAGGATGTTCCCTCTTTACTTGTCACAGGCTAATAATTGAGATAGTAGATGTGCAGATGGATGATAGCATTCAGCAAAAATTATACATAGGCATAATGAAGGTGAGATTGCAGCAAAAAGGTCGAGAAAAATGAGTTGACCACTTCCTTATTTCCTTTTAATAAATAATAGACCCCAGCTGAGAGCTGGTGGAAAACAACCGTTTGAGATAAAAAATAGGTTAAGATATTATAGGGTTAAATAAGTAGTTTGATAGAAATAGAAGTTAGAATATTAATAATAAAATAGTAAGATTAGAAATACATAATAGTGTTAGTGATAGTTAAGAAAATATAGGGATATAAGGATAGAAATAAGGTTAATAGAAATAAATATATGGTAGTAAATTAAATAAAGTTTAGAGTTAAGGTTTAGTCTTATAGGGTAAGGATATTATAAGTTTACAGTAGTAAATAGTTATAAGGAAATCAGGAAGAAAAACAGAATGTTCACAAATGTTTGACTTGAGGAAAACACCATCTGTGTTTGAGGTAGTAACTGCTGTATAGTTCTGCCCATTGATTAAAAAACATGAATGGCACAGAGTCAGCAGGAAGGAAACCGGATAGTAATTGTTAAAGGTCAACTTTATTGTGAATGAAAAAAGGATGTACGTAGGCATTTAGTTAGCAACATAAGATACATTGTGTGGGTGCAGGGCTGGGTGGAAAACCTATATAAGCATGTGAAAATTAATAAAAATTGGCAGAGTCTAGAGCTCTCCCCAGGAAGGTGTTTCCTGTCGTTTTTTTCTTTTTCGCTGTTCTCGATTCTCTCGTCTCAAGCCCTGACTCTCTCCTGGAGCTGGACTCCAGCAGCTTGTTTTTTAATAGGTTATACTTATAAAACATTTTAACCTTTTATCTGCTTGTGACAGTCTGATGTAAAGCCCTTTAGAGTGAACAGACCACATGGATGTGTAATGGTCTGTCCCTACTTATTTATAATTATGAACAGACAAAGTTGTTAAGAACCTCTAAAAATTACTAAACTGCAGTTTCAGTTGCAAGGCATAACTTGTCCACACCTTACAACCTTACTACAATGCAGCAACTAGGTGAGAGTGATAGTTCTCATTTTTACTGTGCTCACATAGAGTACCCAGTACCTTATCTATCTGGCAGATGTACTAGGTGTAGGCCAGTTTTTTAAACCTTATCATGTTATGGAAGGTGTTTAGCATTTAAAGCTTTACCTGTTTTATAAGCGGGTACTAATTAGGCACAACAGGTGATTTATTCTTTTGTTTACAAAATACAACTTTAGCAAGGCTGATATAACAAATAGTGGTATTATTTAACATTAATTTGTTAATATATGGTAAAGTTGGAAATAAAATTTATTAGAGCACTTGCAAGTTTGGGTGGAAAAACAAACTAAAATTACAATTGCTAGCAATTACAAATGGCTGTTAGCAAATTTGTACTGTTTTTTTAAAGTCATAACAGCAGTTAGAACAGGAGGAAAAAATTATAACTAACTTGATTATATACCAAGATTTTTTTTCTTTATAAATTCCCCTTCATGATTCTTTTCTTGATTTTTACATACCATTGACGATGACATGCTTGGACTTTGTTGTCCCTGTATTTTTTTCATATTATAGCTCCTTTTTTTTAATTGGCTGCAACTCAGACATTTAATGGACTTTTAAAATAATTTTGAGATTTTTTAAGTCATATGAAAAGTTTACCCATAAGTATTGCTTTGTCCATTTATTTATTTATTTATTTATTTATTTATTTATTTATAGCAGGTTGCTTGATTACTTATGAAAACGATTCCCTGGCCAATCGTTTTTTAGCATTTTATTGATAATTCAGAAGGTTTAGTGGTTTGGAATCAACAATTTTAAATTAGTCATACTTATAACAAAGCACTTATATAAATAGAAATTATTCTGGTCTTACTAGGCTAGTAGTTGTATAATGTTTGATGATAGTTTTAAAGATATATTGTTATTTTATTTACTAAAGATGATGATGATTATTATTTTTTGAGTTGGAGCCTCACTCTGTCACCCAGACTGGAGTGCAGTGGCTGCTCCCGGCCACTGCAGCCTCAACCTGCTGGACTCTGGCGATCCTTCCGCCTCAGCCTTCCAAGTAGCTGGAACTACTGGCACGCACTACCACACCCAGCTATTTTTTTGATTTATTGTAGAGATGAAGTCTCATCAAGTTTCCCAGTCAGGTCTCGAACTGGCGGGCTCAGACAATCCACTCACCTCAGCCTCCCAAAGCGCAGGACTACAGGCTAAACCACCGAGCCCGGCTTACTAAAGATTATTAAAGTCACATGAACATGGAAAGTATTTTATGTGTTCTCGTTTACTTAAAAACCAATTTAGTAGCTTGCTGTACAAGACATACAATACATAGCACATAGTATGTATACATGCAAGCATAATTAAACAAATCTAAATTTAATAACTTTAAAAAAATTTCAGCCATGAAACAGCAACAAGTTTACTATTATTATTGAATATTATTTCTAAGATATTCAAATTTAAATTATATTTCTGACAAAATTGGAACCAGCTTGCACTAAACTTTGTCCTACTAGGTAGTTCAATAAAAGCTGTCCAGGTTTAAATGATATTTATATTTTTAGTTAGAACTGGCTGAACTGTATAAGCAATACTAATGGAAAAAGGAGAAAGACTAAAACAAACTTAGAGAAAACCAAAACAATTAAAATCAGTGTTCTGACACCAGAAAACAGAATTATGACCATAAACAGAACAAACAAAACAAATTTAACCCTAGTAACATGGGCATCCAGAGACTCTGTAGGGGGCCATTCAACATTACCAATCGATTTTGCAGAAAGTTCAGAGCTTGCCCTTTAAAAAATGTACTTAATTTTCTGTGAACCTGACAGAAGTTTCTTAACATGCAGTCCAGGGGGCTTGTAGGCTTGGAGGCCTTAGACTCCATGTTGTTAAAAAACAGTAAATCACAGGAGGCACCTGAGGAGAAGCAGACCTCAAATTACAAAGAGATAAGCAAAGGCTAATAAAAGTTTATAGCCTAAATGTCAATCTTGAAGTGTAGCAGAAACGAGCCCCGTAACAAAGAGCACAGCAAGGATGCAAAGAATGGAAAGGGGACAACGTCATAAGCAATCAGAAGTCAAAGTGGGTACCCAAACAGAAACCAAATCATCAGCAATCAGAAGTCAAAGTGGGTACCAAAACAGGAACCAAATACTAAACTGAGACACTAATGTCTTAGGTCAATAAACAGAGTCTAAGGAGCAACCTCGTCAGGCTCCATCCTCCTTAACAGAGTTGTGGCCACATATAGATTAAATAGATTCTTGCCTCCTAGGAGAATGCACATGGACTCAGGAATTTTTGAGGTGGGAGGAAATCAGTGGTTGCTGATGAGAGGTTGTGGGGTTCTGTAATGACACAGAGAGCATCTACCCTATAACTCCTCCAATGAACTGGGGATAGCTGGAGCGAGGCCGCCTCCTGAGTTGGCGACTTTCTCACTGAGACCTCCAAGTATTATAGCCAAATAACAAGAAAGGAGCCAGGAACATGCAGAAAGGGTTAAATTATGAGTCCTTTATTGATGCCTGCCACTGAGAGTAGACTAGTGTCCAAAGAACTCTCAGCCCTGAACAGAGTGAGTAGTGGGCATTTAAAGATAAAAATTACATAAGTTGTACAGTTTGATTAATATTTTTTGATAATACATTTTATTATAATGGTTACAGAATTTACGCAACTAGGGAGTTTTCAACCACAAAAGGTACAGGAATGTGGGTGTGTGGAATGACTATGGGAAGGTTAAATAAAGGGTTATTCCTAGGTTATTATGGAAGATCTGATACAAAATGGAGTTACTTATGTCAAGCAAGTTATTAAAGGTTATTCAGTTGTTACAGGTTTTTCAGATTAGATACTTTATATTTTATTTATTTAAATGGTATTACATGCATTGGAAGGGTCTTGCATCTTAATGATAGCTGTATTTTGCTGTTCTGGTCAAACTTCAGAAATATTATTAACTGTTGATATTGCTTAACTGCTAGACATTTTTGTAACTCATTCTGGATGAGGATAATTTAGAGGTGCCTTCAGAGAATTAATAGATGTTTACCCCTTGTCTTTTAAAATTCACTTTGTGAGATATGAATAGTTAATTCTCAAAAAAAAAGACATAAAAGCAGTCAACAGATACATGAAAAAATGCTCAGCCACACTAGTCATCAAAGAAATGCAAATTAAAACCACACTGTGATAATAACTAACTCTAGCTAGGATGGCTATCATCAAGAACTCCAAAACACAACAGATGCTGGGGAGGATGTAGCGAAAAGGAAATACTTCTACACTCTCCATGGGATTGTAAACTAATATATCCACTGTGGAAAACAGTGTGGCGATTCCTAAAAGATCTAAAAATCAACCTTCCATATGACCCCGCAATCTCCCCACTGGGAATATACCTGGAGGAACTCAAATCACTCTATGAAAATGATAAATGCACATGCATGTTTATTGCACCATTGTTCACAATAGCAAAAACATGGAACCAACCATGCTGCCCATCAAAAAAGACTGGATTTTTAAAATGTGGTATGCATACACGACGGAATATTATACAGCCATGAAGAAGAGCAAAATTATGAACTTCACAGCAATGTGGATGGACTTAGAACCCATAATACTGAGTGACCTATCACAGAAATAAAGAACTGAGTATCACATGTTCTCACTTATATGCAGACCTTGAAAATTATCATAATACTATAAGACAAGGACTGACAGTAGTGGCCAATTGTCAGGGAAGGGTGGGGGCAGGATTGGCAGTAATGGGAATCAGCCTGGGGAAGGGGAGGCATACCTCATCAACAAGGGTGCCTGCATAATGAACACTTGTATACCTAACCCTGTATTATATCTCACATCTTTAAAATAAAAAAATTAAAAGATAAAATAAAATTCACTTTGTGGGATGCAAACCTACACAGAGCATCATGAATCCCCTGGTTTATTAGGCAATAAAGCAGTAATTAGTATGCTGATACCATATACTTGTATTACCCTTAAGTCCAAGCTGAATTCTGCTGTTGACAAATAACAAAAGTTGCTCCCCCTTTTTCTCCTCCTCATGAATTCTTGTTTTCTATTCCTTTCAGAGTGATTGTATCAGGGATGAGAACAGATAAGGGGTCTATCCTGTTGTGGTTCTGGACCCTCAGAGATGACAAAAGGGAAGGCATTGTGTTTGAGGAAACCTAAGAAATCACCTGGAGACAACGGATGAGACATGGGCTTATTTTCGATAATTCATTACTGAAATGGTTCAGGAGTCTCCAACTGGACAGGAAAACCTACTCCTGTTTGCAAAAGGCACATCGGTTATATAGTATTTTACATAGAGTGGAGTGCTCTATGAGGGTGGGGGTCTAGCATACAAGCAATGTCAGAACACTCATACATTTGCTGCATGCATAAAATGGCTGTAATATGTCTCTCAGGGTGAGAATTTTTCGTATTATAATGAACTAACAGTAACCAAAAGTAGTGGGCATTGATCAAAGTACGCCCAATCTGGTCTGAACCAGTACATGGGGTGTCTGATTCAAGGAAGTTTGCAGGGAAACATTCATTATGCAAGATGTGGTCAGCAGACATGAAGAATGTTCTGCTCATGGCATCAGCATGACTTACATGCTGAGGATGGAGCCTGAGGGGAAGGGGACATCCCTGGTTGGCCACCCCCAGGACCCAGCCCCAGGCTCCAACACCAGGACTCCACCTCAGGCTTCAACCCCAGAAACCTTCACCAGGTTCTAATCCTCTTCTTGGACCCATATCTAAGGTGTGCCCATGTTGTCACTGAATGCATGCCTTCTTGTACATCTTCATATGGAACTAGTTCAATACCATCTTTCTTTTCTTGTTTTGGCAAGTGTTTATTACTGCACCTTTCTCTAATGAGAATTCTGGGTTATATGATGTCAGGAGTTTTTCAATTTTTTTTTTGGTTCATTCTAATGAGTTTTGTGTAATGTCATTTCAAATGGAATCTAAAATTTTGATCTAGTTAATAAATTTAATGAAAAGAATATTAAAAATATACCATTTTCAGAATAACCTAAGGGTTTACACACAAAAATTAACATTAAACATCAATTAGTGTTTATAGGGGTGTAGCGTAATTCCCAAAACTGAAAATGACCCAAGTATCCAGCACCGGGTAGATGAATAAACAAACCATGCTACATCCATATAATGGAATATCATTTAGAAAAACAAAATGAGTGCATGCCTGATATACGCCATGATGTAATTGAATATCAAAGGTATTAAGCTGAGGAAACAAGCTTCAAAATGTCATGTATTCACATCCATGTTCATAGCTACATTATTCTTCATAGCCAAGAGGTGGAACCCATTCAAGTGTTCATTGATGAATGAATACACAAACAAAATATTTTGAAGACTCACAATGGGATATATTTCATCAAATATTCTACTCCTGTATTTTCAAAAATTTGCTTGGTAATTGTCCTGTCCAACTGAAATGATTTATCTTGGTCCAAGAGAGGAACCTTAATGACTTGAGGCTCCCATACACCCCAGGAGAGGCTGAGCCCATAAAATGGCATGCAAGTAAGCTGCTGTTTCTCTATGACTTCTTGGGTCTCTGTTTTAATAACTAGAGATAAGATCTGATAGTAGGTGAGGAGTGAAAACAGTGACAATTCATTTTCGTATAATGTGTTTAACTTTTATATAATAAATACTTTATATATGATATAAATATATAAATATATTTTAGCGATGAAGTGTCACTATGTTGTCCAGTTGGTCTAAACTCTTGGGCTCACATGATCCTTCAACCTCAACCTACTGAATACCTGGGACCACAATTTGGTGCCACTGCACCCAGCTCAATTTATACTTTTAAAAATCCCATTACCAAAAGAAAAAAAAGAAAAAATATATATAATAAAGTGTCCAGGCAGTATTTAGAAAAGTGCTTCATGAAAGAACCAAGCTGTTTTTCACAAGATAATGCAGCTTTAGGTAAACATAAAGGGCATGGGATGATTTCATGAGGGTTTCTCAGACAGTCTCGTCTGCAGCAGTGCATGCAGGGTGAGAGGGATCCAGTACCAGCGTTATTCCCTGGAAGTCACTGAACTCCCTCCTCAGGTGCCACCTGGACATCGTGCATCAATGTCTGTCTGGCACTTCAGGCTAAGAGCAGAAATTTGAGGAGAGCAGAAATTCAGTGAGTCCTGGAGTGGTGACACCCAGTCTTAGGAGCTCCCACATTTTTTTGAGTTTTATCTCTAGGAGTTCCACCAGGTTAAATTTCGTTTCAACTTTCTATCAAGAACAATGTCTGAAGTCAAGCTTTCCCATCATAGTACAGGAGGAGTTGTATGATGGCCCCAATTTTAGTTCTGCTAAAGTTGATCAGTGGATTCTCGTGATGTGCACCAATTATCTACAGTAAAATTTCCTCATTGCTTTTTGACATTCATTTACTCATTCATTCCTTTGTATTGATTACCATTACTTAACTGCATTATATCACTTGGTTTTCAAAAATGATTGGCTAATTCTATTACCTTCTCTGAATTAATCCATTTATTTAATTATTGAGTTAGAGTCTCACTTTGTTACCCAGCCTGGAGTGCATTAGTACAATCACTGCTTACTGCAGCCTTTGCCTCCTGGGCCCAGTTCATCCTTCCTCCTCACCTTCCTCCATTGCTTGCAATAGAGGTGTGCACTACCACAACTGACTAAATTTAAACAAATTTAAAAAAATTAATTTTCTTTTTTTTTTTTAGTAGGAGTCTCACTCTGTCACCCAGGCAGGCAGGCAGTGGCATGCTCTCATGCACTGCAGTCTCGACCTGTTGGGCTTCTGTGATCCTTACGCCTCAGCCTTCCAAGTAGCCGGAACTACAGGCATGCGGTACTATACCCGGCTAATTTTTGATTTATTGTAGAGTCGAGGTCTCACCAAGTTGCCCGGGTGGGTCTCAAACCCATGAGCTCAGGTAACCCTCTTGCCTCAGCCTCCCAAACTGCGCGATTGCAGGCTAAGCCACCAAACCCAGCCAAAAAAATTAATTTTCAAGATGTGAGATACAAGTCAGGATTGGGTACATTAAGGGGTCTAGGTATAGGTGAAGTTTCAGCCTCCCATTGGACCTCACTTTACCCAGATTAGGTTCAGGCACCCATACTGATGTTATGTGTCCCCTCTTCCTTGGCAGTGTCCCGCAACTGTCAATTCCTTTCTTGTACTATTACGATAGATGTTAAGGGTCCACTTATGAGTGAGAACATGTGGAACTCAGTTTCACTTTTTTGCTGCTGTGATAGATTGCTGAGTGTTATAGATTCCAAATTCATCCAAGTTGCTGCAAAGTCCAAAATGTCATCCTTCATTATTGTAGTATAATATTCCATCATGTATGAAACACATTTAAAAAATTTTAGTCTGGTTTTGATGAGCAGCATGGTTGTGAATAATGCTACAATAAACATTTCTATGCAGGTATCTTTTTTGTAGACTGATTTGAGTTCCTCCAAGTATACTCTCACAAGGGAGATTGCTGGGTCATATGGAAGGTCAATTTCTAATACTTTTAGGAAATCACCACACTGTTATCCATAGAGTTTGAACTACTTTGCATTCCCACCAGCAGTGTAGAAGTGTTCCCTTTCATCCACATCCTCACCAGCTTCTGTTGTTTTTTTTTTTTTACCATGGTCATTGTCACTAGAGTTTGGTATATCAATGTGGTTTTGTTTTGCATTCCTCTGATGGCAAGTGAGGCTGGCCATTTTTTAATGTATCTGTTGGCTGCTCGTATGACTTCTTTTGAGAAGTACCTATTAATATCTTGTGCCCCCCACTTTTCTGCACCTTTGAATTTCTTGTAGATCCTGGATGTTAGGCCTTTGTCAGATATGCAGTTGGCAAATATTTTTTCCCATCCTGTGGTCTGTCTCCCCACTTCTTGGTGGTTTATTTTACTTTGCAGAAGCTTGTCAGTTTGATGAAGTCCCACTTGTCTACATTATCTCTTGTGGCAGGGGATTTGGGGATTTTAATCAGGAATTGGTTGCCAGTTGAATTTCCATAAGGTTGTCTCCTGTATTTTCTATGATTCTTTTAGTTTGATGTTTAACATTTAGATCTTTGATCCATTTAGATTAGATTTTTGTGTATGGTGACATATAAGGAACCTGTTTCAATCTTCTGGATGTGGTCAGAATAATGCATCTACCACATTTTTTTTCAATTCAAACCAGTTTCGATGGAAAGCATGGTTGGTTCCATGACTTTGCTGTTGTGAATAATGCTGCTATAAACATTTGTGTGCAGGTATCTTTTTTGTAGAATGATTTGAATTCCACCAAGTATATTCCAGCACCAATTGTTTTCCCAGCACCATTTGCCAAATAAGGTCTCCTTTAATTTTTTTAATTTTTTGGAGACAGACTTGCTATGTTGTCAGTGTAGTCTCGAACTCCTAGTCTCTAGCACTTGTCCTATCTTTCCCTCCCAAAGTGTTAGGATTACAGCTGTGAGCCACCAAGCCCAACCATCTTATCTAAATATTAATTTTATTCTGTTAAGAGTAATTTGTTCTTATTGTGTTATATTAGAACAGTCTGTCTGAAAATAATGGGTGAATATTTGTTCCTTTCCCTTCATCTGTATCAGGGTAATAAGTATGTGACCTGAATATTTTGAAATATATTAATAGTTTTTTTTACAGTAACTGTGAACTTATGTAGTTTGTACATATTTGATGAGATTCAATCTACTACAAACAATACCTTAGATCAGGTAGAGCCCAATTTATTTGGCTCCAGTGTTCTTGTGTCTGGAACTCATACATTTTGAGAAGTTTCTTACTGATAGGGCAGATGAATATTATGGAATATAAGTTGCAAGTAGTTTTGCTCATCAGACATTAATTTTCTAAATTTTCTGATGTTATTTCCTGTCATGTGGATTGTTCTCTACTATTATTAATATTTTAGGATTCTTTTCAATATTAGTCTAGTTTATACTGTCTCATCTTGTGAAGTAATTCAGCTATAATTTCATTGTTTTTCTTCTTATAGATTTCTCTTTTTGCCCTTTATCTTGCTATAAAATTAAAGTCCATTTATGATCACTTTCTAAGGAATTTTCATTTTCAAATACCACATATTATTGATATCATTCTCACTGTAGTTTTTATTGCTTATTAACTTTGGGATTGGCAGTAGCCAGAAACTGCCAGGGAAGGGAGGGAAGACACATAAAATCAATAAAGGTAACTGATCTCAAACCGGCTGAAGGGGAGACCAAAGGGAAGTCTGAACGTTACCTGTATGATGACCACTTATATACCTAATCCTGAATTTGACCCCAAATGTTTAAAATCAAACAGACAAAAAAAATGTAGAAAATATGATAAAAATCAGCAGGGAAAAGAACTACCAGATCATCTAGGCATGTGAATGATTTAAAATAGCAATTAAAATGAACTTTAAAATTGTAAGAAAAAAAATGAAAATTTACTTATGTGATATACCTTGGCATTTTCTTACCCAGAGATGTGAAAGATGTTTACAATGAAAAATACAATACACTGCTCAAATAAATCAACGATGACACAAACAAGTGGAAAAATATTCCATCCTCATGGATTGGAAGAAACAACATTGGTGAGATGTCCATTCTACCTAAGGCAATCTACATATTTTTAAAAATACCCATCAAATTACCAGAAACATTCTTCTCAGACCTAGAAACAACAATACAGGAATTCATATGGAAACACAAATGACCAAAAATAGTCAAAACAATGCTGAGGGGGAAAAAAAAGCAGGAGGTATCACATTCCCAGACTTTATACTTTATAATAAGGTTACAATAATCAAAACAGCCTGATATTGGTGCAAGAACAAGTATATAGACCAATGGAATAGAATTGAGATTACAGAAGCAAAATCTTAATTTCTCAACCAACTCCTCTTCCACAAAGCCCCCACCACCCACTACTGGGGAGAGGAGAACCTGTACAGTAAATGGTGCTGAGAAAATTGACTACATGCAGAAGATTGAAACAGGACCCCTACCTATCCCCATACACAAAAATTAATTCTAAATGGATAAGAGAACTCAACATAAAACCTCAAACTATAAGAAACTTAGAAGCCGGGCTTGGTGGCTCAATCTGTAATCCTGCGCCTTGGGAGGCTGAGGTGAGTGGATTGCCTGAGCCAGCGGGTTCGAGACCCGCCTGGGAAACTTGGTGAGACCTCATGTCTACAATAAATCAAAAAATTAGCCGGGCATGGTAGCGCATGCCTATAGTTCCAGCTACTTGGAAGGTTGAGGCAGAAGGATCGCCGAAGCCCAGCAGGTTGAGGCTGCGATGGCTGGGAGCAGCCACTGCACTCCAGTGTGGGCGACAGAGTGAGACTCCAATTCAAAAAAAAAAGAAACTTAGAAATTCAGAAGACACTCTTATGGAAGTTGGAACTGGCAACCAATTACTGATCAAAACCCAAAGTGCCCATGAAATAAGAGATAAGATAGACACATGGGACCTCATTAAATTGACAAGCTTCTGCAAAGCCAAAGAAACCATCAAGAGAGCAGGAAGACAACCCACAGACTGGGAAAAAATATTTGCCAACTCCATGTCTGACAAAGGCCTAATATCAAGGATCTACAAGGAACTCAAATGTGTTGAAAAGAAAAAAAAAACAGCTCCATTACAAAGAGAGCAAAAGATTTGAATAGACACTTCTCAAAAGAAGACATACGCAGCCAACAGACACAAGAAAAAATGTTCAGACTCACTAGGTATTAAGTAGATGCAAATTAAAATGACACTGAGATACCACCTAACTCCAGTCAGAATGGCCATCATCAATAACTCAAAAAATAACAGATGCTGGAGAGAATGTGGCAAATAGATATCACTTCCACACTGTTGGTGGGAGTGTAAACTAGTACCGCCTATGTGGAAAAGAGTGTGGCGATTCCTAAAAGTTCTAAAAATCGACCTTCCATGTGTCCCTGCAATCCCCTGGCTGGGAATACACCTGGAAGAACTCAGATCACTCTATAAAAAATATACCTGCACACGTATGCTTATTGCAGCATTGTTCACAATAGCAAGAATATGGAACCAGCCGTGCTGCCCATCAAAAGAGGACTGGATTTAACAAATGTGGTACATATTCACAATAGAATATTACACAGCCATAATTAAGAACAAAATCATGAACTTCACAACAACCTGGATGGAATTAGAGTTTATAGTACTGAGTGATCTTTCACAGAAACAAAGATCTGAGTATCACATGTTCTCACTCACAAGTGGACCTTAAAAAACTACTGTAATACTATAATAAAAGGATTAACAGTAGTGGGAAACTGCAGGGGGGGTGGGGAGGTAGGACTGACAGTAGCTGAGATCTGCCGGGGGGCCACACCTCATCAACAAGGGTACCTGAACAATGAATATTTGTATACCTAACCCTGAATTGTACCGCACAATTAAAAAAATAAAATATTAAATAATAATAATAATAATAAAATCAAACAAACAAGCAAAATAGAAAAGATGATAAAAGTCAGTAGGGAAAAGAACTATCATATCATTTAGTTATGGAATGATTTAAAATAACAATCAATATGAACTTTAAAACTGTAAGAAAAAAATATTTACTCTGGTATATTTTTGAATTGTTAAATTTACTTGTCTATCAATCAGTTCTTGAATCAACACGTCTCAAAGGGTTATCCACCTCATTTTGTTTCTTTTGTAGTTTTGGTGCCATTTTTTTTTAGTTGGGGTCTCATTCTGTCACCCAGGCTGGAGTGCAATGGCATGCTCACAGCCTCCACAGTCTTGACCTGCTGAGTCAGGTGATCTTTCTGCCTCAGTCTTCCAAGTAGCTGGAATTACAAGCATGTGCCACCACACCCAGCTAATTTTTTTAATTTATTGTAGAGAAGAGGTCTCTCCAAGTTTCCCAGGCTAATCTTGAACTTGTGGGCTCAGGCAATTCTCTCACTTTGGCCTCCCAAAGTGCTGTGATTATGAGTGTGAGACACTGAGCCCAGCCTTTGGGGCTTATTCTTATTTGTTCACTCATGTATTAGATTTTCTCATTGATACATACTGGGTATATATTCTATTAGATTTTTACACTAACATTGCTAGCACCAAAACAACTGGATGGAGCTATATAGAGAGCAAAGTAAGGTATAAATTAGCATGAGGATAATTGTCTTTTACTGATATTGAGTTCCTCTACCCAAGAGCATGATTTGATTTTTCAATTTGTTTATATCTACTTTCATATATTTCAGGGAATGTTTTATAGTTTTCCTCATATAGACTTAAAAAATTCTTGATATTTATTTATCATTAGTTTACTTCATTTTAGCTATTTTATATTTTTGTATCATCATCCCCTTCCACATAAACACAATAGAATAAACTTGTAACAGACTTTTTGTGCACATGAAGAGCATTGTTTTTAATAATCAGTCTTATATTCTATAGGCTTACTGAATTATTTTGGGGTGTAGATTTTTCTATCAATTTCTTTGTGCCTTCTGGTGTAAACATAAATTTGCATAATTATTTTCTATTCTTCAGGTGTTTTAAATGGTCTGGGCTAAAACTCTAATACAATGATTAATGAAGAACCCATGTGATTATGTGTTCTTAATGCTGTTTTCTGGTCTTCATGGAAACAACCTAGTGCCTCCCATAAGCAAGATGAAGGCTTTGAATGATAAGTTGGAAGAGATCTATCAATTTCTAATCTTGAATATTTTAATTTAAAATCAATGCATGTTGAATTCTTCCAAAGATGCTTGTTGTAACTTTAAGTAGGGTACTTTTATTTCTCTATGTACAAATATGATGAAATATAGTAATGAGTTTTTGAATATTGGATCATTTCTAAATTTCAGATATGAATTTCACAGAGCTATCAAAGGTTATTTATTATTATTTGCCACCTTTTTGCTATATTTTAGTTTCTTTTGAAGATATGAGGTTTTTACAACTCTTCCTTTTGGAACTTTTGGGAAATTTTAGCATCAGTATTTTCCTCGATTTATAGGAATCATTTAGAAATTGTATTTCCCTTTCAATGCCCCCAAATTGTGTAAGGAGCATTGACTTATCTAACACTTAAAAGTATAGTAGAATGTGCCTAAAATTTGATTCTGATGCTTTAATTTGTGGGAAACTCTTCTAAAATTGTCCCTTTCCTAGAGAGGGCTCGCTAGAAGCCCAACCTCACTTGCACATTATTTAGTTATGTAGCCAATCCTCACATACACCCACATCTCAAAATTTAAAAAAGAGTCAAACCCTGGTATTAATAGGTTAGATAAACAAATGGTGGCTTATTATAAAATCTAAAACTATCCTTCATTTTAAAAAATGATGTACTGAAAAAAATTCCTCCTTTCTTCTATGTTTATTGTGTTATTTAAACTCCTTACCTCTGTTAAGGTCAATATTGGTAAAGTATATTTTTAAAGAATATATTCATTTCATCTAGGTTTTCTAGTAAATTAGTATTGAATTGGGGAAATAGAGAAAATATTTTCTAATCAGTTTATTGACCTCATCTTCTTTCTTTTGCACGTACCAAGTTGAAAACTTTTTGTGGTAGCTTGTGTGATTCTGCTTTTCTGCCCACAAATTAAATGCCAGTGGTATTCAGGGGTCTGAGGATTAGTAAAGAATTAGATTGTGGGTAGGAGAAATTCTCAGGAAGCAGATAATCCGATGAGTTTTATGAACTCCTGTCTTTTATGAAAATGGTCATACTTCAGCATTTTCTGTTCCTTCCATGAGAGACCCTGTCTGTTTCCAGGAAAAAGGAGAAAAGATCCCATATACTCCTGTGGTATCTTTGGATATGCTCACTAGAAACTTCTAATGGACTCTGGGAATTCAAAAGTTTTTCAGAACTAGCTTCAGCTCCCCAAGCGTGACCTGGCATTGCTGCTGTAGGTGACACGATAATTGCAGTTCTGTGGGGAGGTGAGGTCACAGCGTCACAAACCCATATTTCAGCCCTTGGCCTCTTCCCTCTGCACATGCATTGACTGTGGTGATCTTCACATTGAGCTCACAGTCCTGGCAGCAGAAGTCTGGTATTTTCTACTTCAGTATGATGGATATATTCTGTAAGAGAGGAATCTGGGTAAGTGTGCATGAGTGTGGCAAAGACACTCTTTTGGGGTAGAAACTGGTCCAGGGGCAGAACTACACAGGAAGGAGGATTAAATCCTGAGGCGTGAGCTGAGCTTTGGAGAAAGATGGTGTCCTGAGACCCTAAACTGACCCATGACTGTTGCTAATGTAATTTAATAAAATTCTAATTGAAGGACTTCTTGGTGTTTAATCCAGGTGTTATCAAGGTCTGAATTTAAATGTGTTTCAAGATATAAATTTCAAAATTCATCTTCCATTCAATTTGCACAATACCTCCAGGCAAAAGTCAGAGATATTTTCAGGAGGAGTCTAGTAATTTCTGTAAAACCTTTTTGCATGGGCTAATGAATATGATGGGGCTAAGTGAATTATTTAATTTTCAGCAGAAACTGTGTGACCAAACAGTAATTGCACTAATATAATTGTTTTTCTGTAATTTGTTTATGACATGCCTAATGGAGACAGTAAATGTGTCTATACTGAAAATATCTGAGGTGTGTTGATCATGGGGGGCTATTTTCCTTCCAGAAATTAGGGAAAGTCCTTTAGGAAAAAGGTGACATCATAATAGAGGGTTTCAGGTCACAAACAGCAATAACTTAATTAATAAAATTTTATTTTAAAGGAATACATTCATTTAAAATACAATCTTGTCAGAAAAAAAGTGTTAAGGATGATACATTTCTTGCTATAATTTCTCTGGTTTAAAATATTTCAATGTTATTCTGAGGTTGACTAACTATTTTTCTCCCTTTTCAATTTATTAAATGCACAAGATTTCATGTCTTCAAAGTCCATTTTGCATGTTTTTGTTGTATTTTAATATATTTCCCATTCAAATATTCTTTTGTTTTATTTAGTTATTCTGAAATAAGAAACATAGTTGCATCATCTGTAAATAAGACTAATTTACCTACTACCTTAAAATTACTTTATCACTCTTTGTTTCATGTCACGTATTTTGTGCACAAAATTATTTTGTACCTTAATTTCTTGATTGGTATCATGCTATTTTTAGTCCATGTGAAACATGAAATTAGTCTTTTTTAACCACCCTAAAATATAATTTGAATAAATTATGTTGGGTCATGTAAAATTATTCAGTACATCTATAAATTATTAAAAATTCTAAATATCAATTCAAAAATTATTTTTGTGTATATAATAAACTTAGAAAAAATTTAAAACTCTTCAAATTTATAAGTGAAATGAATTTGATATATGACAAGGTATTTATATGTATAGTGTGTTTGTATTAAAGAATGCAACCAGGTAACCGTTATTGAATAGCATCGTAGTGAACACCAATGTCAGTGCAAGTAGACTACCCGGGTTTAACTTCTGATGCTTCTGTCAGGATTCAGATGAGTTACTTACCTCCTTGTGATTAAATTCTTCTAGTTAGTCAAAGGAATATAACATTAATTTCTAACTTATAGTGTTGTGAATATTAAATGTTTGAATAGGTAAAGCATTAATGAAAGTTGTTTTTTTTTACTAAGTGGCATAATAAAGAAAAAACATGAGACTTGGGTAATTCCTTTACAAAAAGTATACATATATAATAACTTTAAATAGTCTTGGGAAAAGCATAGTAAGTAGAGATATTATCTCCCACCAAAATGTAACCCACAACTCATGTTTCCATGCAGAATTCTCTGCTCACTGAATATTGAGTCCTGCAAAATGACAGAATGGCCTCAGTGAATTTGAAAATGGGAATGATCTTCTTATCCCAGGTAGTTGTTGGAATTCTGGGGAACTTTTCACTCTTGTGTCATTACATGTCTCTTTCCTTTAGAGGATGTAGGCAAAGATCCACAGATTTGATTCTCAGGCACCTGACTGTAGCTAACTCCTTGGTCATTCTCTCTAGAGGAATTCCAGAGACCATGGCAGCTTTGGGGTTGGGACATTTTGCCACTCATTTTGGATGTGAATTTCTTTTATATGTTCACAGGGTGGCTAGGGGTGTGTCCATTGGTGCCACCTGCCTGTTGAGTGTTTTTCAAATGATCATCATCAACCCTAGGAACTCAAGGAGGTGGGTAGAGCTTAAAGTAAAAGCCCCAAAGTATGTTGGCCATTCCAGTACCCTGTGCTGGGCCCTACACATACTGGTAAATATCATTATCCCTAATTATACAACTGGAAATTGGAGCAACACAAACATCACAAAGAAAAGAGATTTTAGATATTGTTCTCCATTTCGTGACGAAGTTATGACCCCAGTGTATGCAGCATTGACCGCTTTCCATGATATTCTTTGTTTGGGACTCATGACCTGTGCCAGCAGTTCCATGGTTTACATCCTGTATAGACATTGGCAGCAGGTTCAACACATTCGTAGGATCAATCTCTCCCACCAATCCTCTCCTGAGACCAGAGCCACCCAAAGTATTCTTGCATTGGTGAGCACCTTTGTAGCATTTTATGCCCTTTCCTTCAGCTTCTATGTTTATTTAGCTCTCTTTGATAATTCCAATTGGTGGTTGGTGAACATTGCTATAGTAATCACTGCATGTTTTCCAACTATTAGCCCTTTTGTTCTCATGTACCATGATCCCAGTATATCCTGGGTCTGCTGTATCTGCTGTCGAAGAACTACACAACTCTCTTATCTCATCAGAACAATATGAGTTGTCAGTCTGGCATCATAATCAGTGATTGATGTACTCAGTCCTCAACAAATCTTAAGAATAATTGTGATCCTATTTCACCGTAGACAGAGGCATGAAGAAGACAGCCTGAGACTGGACCAATTTGAAATAGTAAATATTATTAGCTACAGTAAATGAAATGTTATGCAATTAGTATGTAAGTACTTATATTGTTATACATTTATTAATGGTTGCAGTGGATAAATGAAGACCTCCTAAAATACTCTTGAAATAATGTACAGGTGCTAGAGATGTCTTTTAATATTAATGTTAGTCTGAGATATTTAATTGTTCTAACGTGTTTGAACTTGGAGTTTTATGGACAGTTTCATAAAAAGAAATAGCATGTGGTGGTTGCTATGTTTTGAGTATTTGACCTATGCAAAACTCACATTGAATTTTGATCTGCAGTGTCTAATGGAAGGTGTTTGGGTTATTGGAAATGGTCCTTCTGATTGACTTGGTTATTTTCTTGTGGTAATGAGTGAGTTATTGCTCTAGTAGTTTCTGCTAGAGCTGGTTGTTTAAAAGAGCCTAGCAACCACCACTTGCTTCCTCTCTTGCCATGTTATCTCTGCACATTTCAGCTCCTCTTTGCCTTCTGCCATGAATGGGAGAAGCCCATGGCCCTTACCAGATGCAGATGCTGGTGCCATGCTTCTTGTACAGTCTGCAGAAGTTTGAGCCAAATAAACCTCTTTTCTTTATGAATAATGCAGCCTCAGGTATTCTTTTATAGTAGACAAACAGTAGAAGACAGTGGTCTTTCAAGAAATTGGGGGTAGGGGTGTTGGCCTTGGTTTGTAATGCAAATTGCCTGGGGGA
>CAUYQG010122827.1:0-19159 GCA_963574415.1 Tarsius wallacei | reverse complement strand
AGATAGGGGTCCTGTTTCAATCTTCTGCATGTGGTCAGCCAGTTTTCCCAGCACCACTTACTGAATAGGTTTTCCTCTCCCCAGTGGTAGGTAGTGGAGGCTTTGTCGAAGATGAGTTGGTTGAGAAATTGAGGTTTTGCTTTTGGAATCTCAATTCTATTCCATTGGTCTATGTGCCTGTTCCTGTACCAATACCAAGCTGTTTTGATGATTGTAGCTCTATAGTAAAGTTTGAAGTCTGGTTATGTGATACCTCCTGCTTATTTTTTTTTTTTTTGCTGAGGATTGTTCTGGCTATTCTTGGTTGTTTGTGTTTCCATATGAATTCCTGTGTTGTTTTTTCTAGGTCTGAGAAGACTGTTGCTGGTAATTTGATGGGTATTGCATTGAATCTGTAGATTGCCTTTGGTAGGGTGGACATCTTCACAATGTTGATTCTTCCAATCCATGAGCATGGGATATTTTTCCATTTGTTTGTGTCATCTTTGGTTTCTTTGAGGAGTGTTTTTAAGTGTCTTGTGATATCTCTTGGGGATAGAGACACTCTTGGATTGTGTAACCTCGGGCTGAGAGGTTAGCCATACTCCACGAGGCTGACTTGTGAGGTCTCATGTGCCAGAAGGTCCGATCTGGGTCAGATTCTAGAGGGACACATACATGCCTAAGGCCAATGGGGCACCTCTGCAGGAGGGTGACAAGTACCACTCAACCAAGCCCACTGGGAATTCCTGAGACACGGCATCACTTTCTTCTGGGCAGTGTGGTCACGGAGGCTCTGTCTCCTGGGCAGAGTGGTCTGTCATCTGTGGCGGTGGAGGGAGTGCACTGGGTGGTCAGCAGAACGGTGAGTGACTCTGAAGATGCATGAGAAGAGTGCATGGGGAAAGGGGTTTGGAGTGGCAGGGCCCAGAGACCCTGCAAACTGCTTGCTTGGTGGTCCCTCTTGACGTACCCTCCAGGAAGCTACAACAACTCACAGGGCTTTGGTTCTCTCCTCTGGGCACTCCTGGAAGTAGGCGCCATACCCTCCTCACCTTTGGTATAAGGGAACTGATGATGACAGAGGTTACTGACTTACCCGGAGTCACAGAGCTTGTAGGGCTGTAATGCAAATGAGGCATCCAATCCCAGGCCAAATGCTCTTGAGAGCATCACTGTGGTGGCCCAGGAACCAGGGCTGGGCTAAGCACCTCCTTCCATGACTGAAACTGAGCGAGCGTGCAATTTTCTTTCACCAAGATGACGGAAAATTTTCAATGTATGCACAAGAAGAGACACAGTTTTGTTATAAGCAGAGGTAATGGGGGCTAGGATATTTTCTGGGTCACCAAAATAACCTCATATCTTCATCAAATGTGTCTCTTCCACTCATTTCTAGACGTAATAGTGTTGTTCCTACCCCCTTAATTTCTCTTACATTTGTCCTTTTAGAAAGGTTTTGCTTTTATTCAGAGTGAAATGAGATGTGCATTTCATTTTGAGAAGCCAATCACCTGAGGTTGAAAGCAAGTACTTGGAGCAAGGCAAACACCAGCACCTGGGTAATTACACTCTGCAGCAGAGAGCACGTGGCTTTCTTGCAGAAGGGATAATTGGAAAGTTGAGTTTGCCTCAAGTCTTCGCTGCAGTGGTCTGGCATTATTAAACTCTAGATGAGGTCCCCCTCCCTGTCTTTAGCTAAAACTGGAAGACCATCCTATTTAAGGAGAGGCTGCTGTTTGCATCTTCTGTTTGTGGAAATAAACTCTAGTTTCTTTTTAGCATGAATGGACTGTTATGTGGGAGCCCATGTGGGCAAGCCCTGGACTTTGGAGAACTTTGTGAGGCTGCTGAGATATGCCGTGTGCAATGTTTTGTCATGGCTTGCTTAAAATAGCTGCTGCTATCAAGGTCAAATGGGATTCCACTGAAATTAACTGCAGCGAAAAGGTCAAGACTAGTGCATTCAAGTTATTATTTCCTCACCTTTACAGTTCTCTGCGGGCTTGGAGAGGCTCCAATTAGAGCTTCAGTGAGTGGAAGGATTTGTGTCTGTTAAAATTAAGATGACACAGAACTGGACAAAACATCTGTTAAATTGTGATTAGCCAAATTTCCCAAATTTCATTTGGACTGGTGCTAAAAGGACACATTTGCCAAATAACAATCAAGACAGATGCTCCAATTACATGATCATATTTGCAAAAACAGTTCACACAAAGTCAGAATGTCATTAGATAAAATGAAAACTAAGTGACACGTTGCCCCATTTTTCACCTTAGTAAGCAGCCGAGAATCGCTGTAACGCCTGTGGATCTCCGAGCAGCATGTCTTAGTTTTTGGTCTGAATGCAGCATTTTTGTTGACAATTATTATTATTTTTTACCTTTAAATTTTTTATTTTAAAATCGTGGGGTATAATTCAGGGTTAGGTACACAAATATTCATTGTGCAGCCCAGGCAGTTTCCCACTACTGCCAGTCCCACCTCCCCACCACCCCACGTCCCCGCTGTTTCCCGCTACTGTCACTCCTTTCCTTATAGCATTATGATAGTTGTTCAAGGTCCACTTATGAGTGAGAACACGTGATACTCAGTTCTTTGTTTCTGTGAAAGATCACTCAGGATTGTAGACTCTAAGTCCATCCAGGTTGCTGCGAAGTTCATGATTTTGTTCTTCTTTACAGCTGCGTAATATTCCATTGTGTATATTTTGACTGCAGCAATGACTATACATCTGGCAACGTGAAACGGAAGCACAGGAAGAAACACAGCTCTCATAATGTTTAAACAAGTGGAGTCAGTGCCCAGGTACCACGACACAGGCATAAAGAGAGCGGAGCAGCTCACCCCTGTGATGCATAATGCAAATCGCATATGAACTCAAAACTGTAAGCGTGTGAAATGGTCAGTGTACCTACCGACAGTGGAGCTTCCTCCACAGTGACACCTGCCAGGGGACTCAAAGAAATGACAACAGCGGAGTGGAGTGATTTGAAGGCATATTTTTCTCAACTCCACCATCAGCGGACATGGGATGTGGTCACAAGAGGCTTTGTGAATAGGCTTTGGGGCCAGCTCCAGCACCCAGGGGAGGCCCTGGGGCCACTTCCCTAGGTCTTGTGAGCCTTGTCCCTGGGACCAATGATGTGCCCCTGCCACCCAGAGTTTTCAGAGGGGGAGGGACCCCAAGGGAAGGTCTCCCACGGTTGCGTACAGTGCTCATGTGTGCAAGTAGGACCATGGCTAGACTTTCTCGCGCCCACGCCCACCTTTCTCCTCTATCCCAGCATTCAAGGCTTGTCCAAAAGCTACAGGGACCCACGGAGTCCCCCGTCCCCATCCGCCCTAGGACTTAAGGTCAAGATGTGAACCTTTGGTTCCAGAAGAAATGACTGGAGGAGTATGTCTCTTTTGGGTTTTTATTCTATGTAAACACATTAGTGCCACCAGGACAGGAAAAGGATGGTGTATTTTTTGTGTGGGGAAAATTTACAGACCAGAAAGAGAAGAAAGCGTGACTGAGCTTCCTACAGAGAAGTGTCCCAGCCTGGCCCCAGCCGGGTGACTCTTTGGCAAGGTGTGATACTCACCGACTGTCTCCTGCCACCTATAATTATAGCCCCACTGGCAGGCCGTCACTGCAGAGGCAGGACAAGCCCCCGCGGCTGGCCCCCACACCCAGGTCCTTTCCCCTGTGCCCGCATGCCTGCTGTCACTAAGCACCACAGCTCCTTTCTGGGAGATTTATTCTCCTAGACTCATGCTTCTTGTGACCTGATCTCATGGTGATGTCCTCATGGTGATCAGAAAAGCTGCGATCTATTTGTCTCTGCACCTGCCGTTCTGGAGGTCACAGCACAGTGGAGAGACTTACGCATCCATAGCGACCAACAACAATCTCTTGGAAGGACTGAGTCCTGAGAGCAAAGGGGAACCAGTAGAGTCACCGTGAATGGATACACAGGCAGGGTTTCTGGAAGAAAGGCCCTCTGAGGTTGGTCTTAAGGGACACCGAGTCCTTCTGCAAACTTCACCCTTTACAAGATAGGTTAGGGAGTCATGGCCTTTCCTTCTTTCTGAGATATCAGAATTAGATTCCGGCTCAAGCTTAATTTTTTAAAAAATCATCCACTCATTTGACTCTTCATTTATTTTAAAGGTGTGGGGTACAATTCAGGATTATGTACATAAGTGCTCACCATACAGGTAAAGTTTGGCCCTCCCCTTTGTCCTCTCTTTGTCTGATCTTGGATCAGGCATTCTTACTGATGTCATGTGCCCCCTCTCCCCTGGCAGTATCCTGCTACTGCCAATCCCTTTCATGGAGTCTTATGATAAATCTTCACGGTCCACTTATGAGGGAGAACATGTGGTACTCAGTTCTTTTTTTCTGTGATAGATCACTGAGTATGATAGACTCTAAATTGAGCCAAGTTCCTGTGCAGTCCATAGGTTAGTCCTTCTTTATGGTTGCATAATATTCCATTGTGTCTATGTACCACATTTTTTCAATCCAGTCCAGTTTCGATGGACAACGCGGTTGGTTCCCTGTTTTTGCTATTGTGAATAGTGCTGCAATAAACATGTGTGTGCAGTTATCTTTTTGTTGTAGAGTGATTTGAGTTCCTCCTGTATATTCCCAGAAGGGGAACTGCTAAGTCATATGGAAGGTGAATTTTTAGATCTTTTAGAAATTGCTGCGATGTTTCCCACAGAGGTTATACTAGTTTACACTCCCATCAACAGTGCAGAAGCATTCCCTTCTCCTCCATCCTCACCAGCATCTGTTTTTGGGGTTTTTTTGAGTTGGAGTCTCACTCTGTCGCCCAGACTGGAGTGCAGTGGCACACTCCTGGGCCACCGCAGCCTCGACCTGCTGGGCTCCAGCGATCCTTCCACCTCAGCCTTCCAAGTAGCAGGAACTACAGGCGCACGCCACCACACCCGGCTAATTTTTGATTTATTGTAGAGATGAGGTCTCGCCAAGTTGCCCGGGTGGGTCTCGAACCCGCGGGCTCAGGCAATCCACTCACCTCGGCCTCCCAAAGCACTGGGATTACAGGCTGAGCCACCTAGCCCGGCATGTTTTTTTTTTTTTTAATTTTTATTAATGATGGCCATCCTGACTGGAATTAGGTGGTATCTCAGTATGGTTTTGATTTGCATTTCTTTGATGATTAGTGAGGCTGAACATTTTTTCATGTATCTGTTGGCTGCTTGTATGTCTCCTTTTGAGAAGTGTTTATTCATGTCTTTTGCCCCCTTTTTAATAGGGCTGTTTGTTTAATAGGGCTGTTCAGCACATTTGAGTTCCTTGTAGATCCTGGATGTTAAGGCTTTGCCAAATACATAGTTGGCAAATATTTTTTTCCCATTCTGTGGCCTGCCTCCCCACTCTCTTGATGGTTTCTTTTGCTTTGCAGAAGATTTTCAGTTTGATGAGGTCCCACTTGTCTATCTTATCTCTTATGGCATGGGCTTTTGGAGTTTTGATCAGGAATTGATTACCTATTCCAGTTTTTGTAAGGGTGTCTCCTGCATTTTCTAAGGTTCTTGTAGTCTGAGGTTTTACATTTAGGTCTTGATCCATTTAGAGTTGATTTTTATGTATGGTGATAGGTAGGGGTCTTGTTTCATCCTTCTGCATCTGGTCAGACAGTTTCCCCAGCACCATTTACTGAATAGGTTCTCCTTTCTCCAGTGGTTGTTGGTGGAGTCTTTGTCAAAGATAAGTTGGCTGAGAAATTGAGGTTTTGCTTCCAGAATCTCTATCCTGTTCCATTGGTCTATATGCCTGTTCTTGTACCGGCACCAGACTGTTTTGATTATTGTAGCCTTATAGTAAAGTTTATAGTCTGGAAGTATGATACCTCCCGCTTTGTTTCTTTTGCTGCAGGGAATCACATACGAATCACAATCTCATTCACAATAACCATAAAAAAAAAAAGGAAAAGAAAAAAGAAAGAAAAAAGAAAGAAAAAAAGAAATAACCTTGGCATCTTCCTAATCAGAGAAGTAAAAAACCTTTACAACAAAAGCTACAAAACACTGCTCAAATAAATCAAAGATACAAACAAATGGAAAAATATTTGGTATTGTCCTGGAAATGACAATACAGAAATTCATATAGAAGCATGAATGACCATGAATGGCTAAAACAATCCTCAGCAAAAGTTTAATATCGGAAAAATATTTATAAGAGAACAATTTCAAAGGATATGTTTTAATTAAAAGCATTTGACCACTTTTCAGAAAACGAGAATTGAAATAAATTTCCAATCCTGAGCTTACTTGGCTAAGCTAACCAATTCTGGTTTTATGCAGTATTTCTGCAAAGTACTTAAATTATGATTCAGCCTTACTTGGTGGACTTTAGGGCTTCTGTGTTAATGATAATGAAGTCCTGGCTGGGATTGGAGGTAATTAGACGGAGCGAAATTACCCAGGCTGTTTTGGCATTGGTCAAATATTTTGAATTTGTGTTAGACAGTGATAATCACCCTCATCTTAATTGCATCTGCGTTAAGTTAACAATTGATTAAGATTATGAATTTGAAATTTTGCTCTGTTTATAGTATTCTGTTAAAAGCCAGAGTGGGCTAAGACACCATTTTCATAAAAATAATGTTCAGAAATGGGGAAAGAACAGTCTTCAATAAATGGTGCTGGGGTAATTGGATGTCCACATGTAAACGAATGAAGTTGGACAAAAATCAATTCAAAATGGACTAAAGACCTAAACATAAAGCCTGGAACCATAAATCTCCTTGAAGAAAAAAACATAGGGGAAAAGCTCCTTGATGTTGGTCTTGGCACAATTTGGGATTGTGGCAAAAAGAATTTAAATTCTGCATCAAGCAGAAAGGATAACAGAATAACTGTATCGTGGAAGGTTTCTTTTAGGTTGTCATTTCCACTCAGGCCTCTGCAGAGTGTTCATCTTTATTTTTTCCCCCTGATCTCAGAAGGTTCCCAGACTTCGGTGCTTTGGTTTCTGGAAGGCATTCCCATGAAGGATTCCTTCCCTTTCCTATCTTCCCCTTCCACGCCTCCCACCCCAGCGCCTGGCTTTATGCTTGGCTCACTCCCCATCAAATCCCCATAACCCACCTGCCCCAAATTCCCAACTGAGTTATTCCATGAATAGCTTCTCCAAATCCAAGCTCCGATTCTCTGCCCTATTTAGGGGATCTCCTGGCCCATACATGTGTGGGAATACCAGGAGGGTCTTCATTTTATAATCGACAAAATCATTGGGAATGACAGAGTCCACCGTGGGGACTGAGAACGAACGTGATCATGATAGATGGGTATGAACACCAGTGTGCACACATACGTGACTCCAACACACAAATGTGGTTCTGGAAGCCGTTTCACTGCCTCCTGCTGGAGAAAGGGTGGACCCCCCCAGCCTAGCCTGGGTATTGACAAACCCCTGCCCTGGGTCATCACATATCCTTGGCCTTGGCTGCTGTTGTTTTGTGGCCAGGCTCCCTCCCCCACCCCACCCCCATGCCTCATGCAGCTCTGAGTGGGAGAAGAGATTTATTGGAGCAAGATTTCCCACCAACTGCTGAGCACTTCTTTATTTCTTTCCTTCAATGGTTTGGATTTCAGATTTAATGGCAAGGAAGTAATCACAATATAGTTATGGACTCTGCTACTGGCTGAGTAGGTCTCCACCAGGCTCAAGGTCAGTGGAAAGCCTAACACACCTATTGCCATTTGCTATGGTTTGAATGTCTGTGTCTCCCCAGATCATGTGTTGAAATCCTAACCCCCAAAGTGATGGTATTAGCAAGTGGGGACCTTTGGGAGGTAATTAGGTCATGATAGTGAAACCCTGGTGAATTGGAGTAGTGCCCTCATAACATAGGTCCAAAAGAACTCATTGGGCCCTTCCACCATTGTGAGGACACAGCAGGAAGAAGACACTGTCTATGAACCAGAAAGCAGGCCCTCGCAGGATACCGAGTCTGCTGGTGCCTTGAGTTTGGGCTTCTCAGCCTTCAAAATGGTGAGAAATGAGTTCCTATTGTTACAAGCACCTTAATTTATGGTATTTGGTTAAAAGCCAGAGTGGACTAAGACACCATTTTCACAAAAATGATGTTCAGAGATGGGGAAAGGACAGTCTTTTCAATAAATGGTGCTGGGATGACCAGATATCCACATGTAAAAGAATGAAGTTGGACCCTTATATTACACTGTACACAAAAATCAATTCCAAGTGGATGAAAGGCCTAAACATAAAATCTGGAGCCATAAAACTCCTAGAAGAAAACATAGGAGAAATGTTCCTTGACGTTGGTCTTGGCAATATTTTGGATATCACACCAAAAGCTCAGGCAACAAAAGAAAAAATAAACATGTGGGACTACATAAAACTGAAATGCTTTTTCATGGCAAAGGACACAACATTGAAAAGGCAGCCTATGAATTGGGAGAATACATTTGCAAACCAGACATATAAGAAAGTCACTCAACTCCATAACTCATTCAACCAACAGATGAAAGACATACACATGCAAATACAAATAACCTAATTAAAAAACTGGCAAAGGACCTGAGTAGACATTTTCTATTCAAGACATACAAACAGCCAACACATATATGAAAAGGTGCTCAGCATCACTAACCATCAGGGAAACACAAATTAAAATCACAACGATGTATCCCCTCACCCCTGTTAGGATGGCTGGTATTAAAAGGCGAGAGACAACAAGTGCTGGTGAAGAAGGGTCCCAAGGAAACCTTGGCACATTGTTGATGGAAAGGTAAATTCACATAGCCATTATGGAAAGCAGTATGGAGGGCCTTCAAAAATTAAAGATAGAATTGCCATGTGATCCCGCAATTCCTCTTCTGGGCATATATCTTAAAGAAATGAATTCAGCATGTTGAAGATACCTACACTCCCATGTTCACTGTAGCACTATTCACCATCGCTAAGATGTGAAATCGACCAATGGTCCATCGACAGACGAATGGATAAAGCAATTATGACATATATATGCAATGAAATATCATTCACCCTTAAAAAAGGAGGAAATCTTTCCATCTCCAGCCACAGAAATGGACCTGGAGAACATGATGCTAAGTAAAATAAGCTAGCCACATGGTGTCATTTACATGTGGCATGTAGGAAAGAGTCAATCCGCAAAAACAGAGAGAAGAATGGCATGGAGGAGGAGGAAACAGGGAGAAGTAGGCAGAGTACAAACCTGCTGTTCTGTGAGATGAGTGAGTCTAGAGATCTAACATACAACCTAGGGACTACAGCAAATAATAATATTATATAGTAATAATAGTATTTTATTGTATACTGGGAATTTGCTAAAAGAGTAGGTGTTATGTGCTCCTACTAAAAAACAAAAGGTAACCATGGAAGGTGATGGATAGACTAATTTTCTTGACTGTAGTAATTCTTTTACTGACGTATATGAAAACATCATTCTGTACACCCAACATGTATACTGGAAAAAATCTCTGCTGCAAAATTGGATCCTCACCCACACTCCCTGGGTCCTCCCCTGCCTCTTGTTTTTACAACACATTTGCTTTCCTCTTCCCGCCAACTGCAATATTTCTGAAAACAGGTTTGTAAGGACGGATGAGAGTCCGTTGTAACCATTCTGCCACCCAATCCGCCTGGCCCCTTCAGACGGCATGGGGTCATGAGCAGTCTTCCAGTCGCTGAGGAGGAGACCTCAGTCCACACTCCACAGACCCACGACCAACGAGGCAGGATGCAGAAGATGGGTGACCAGAGGAGTGAACACATTAAATTTCTGTCTTTCTTCTGAATGAAGGAGGCTTGAAATCCTCCTCTCTCTCCCTTAACTGTATATTACCCTTGAGTGAAAACTGATGGACTTCAAGTTCCAAGGCATACACGATCTTACTGCATTTCTTAGAAAACAGGCACCTGTCTGGGACGGGGCATGTTTTTCAACGTCCTCCCCTGCGGTTTGGTCAGCCTGCCTGCTTTCTCCGTTCCCCCTCTCCTCTGAGGTCAGCCCTGTTGCCCAGACCTCCAGGTGGGGCCCTGTCAGGAGTGACTGCTCACGCTGGGTGTTTTGTTTGATGGTGCCCCCTGGGGTTGTGCGAGGCAGGAGTGTTGATGCCAGCCTGGCCTGATCAGTTTTCTCGGGCTTGAGAGGAGACAGGGGATCAGACAAGATTCACTGGTCATGGTCACTTTGCAAATACTGATCACCAGCTGGGAGCTGTGGGCTAGAGCTGCTAGGGTGTATTAGTCAGGGCTCTCCAGAGACACAGAACAAAGAGGATGGATAGAAATTTAAACAGATGAAAGAACGATAGACGGGTAGGTAGATAGATACATAGATAGACAGACAGACACATGACAGATGAGAAGAGATTTATCATGAGGAGTTGGCTCGCACCATTATGGAGGCCGAGAGGTCCCACGACCTGCCGTCTGCAAGCTGGAGAGCAAGGAGAGTCAGTGGTTTAATTCAATCTGAAGAAGGAGCCTTGAGAACAAGGGGAGCCGACAGTGTCACTCTCACTCCCTCACTCCGAGGCTGAAGGCCTGAGAACTGTGTGGGGGGCTGGGGCCTGGGCTCTTCGAAACAGAGAGGGGATTCGCCTTTCTCTGCATTTTGTTCTCTCAAGGTCTCAACGGGTTGTCTAGTGCCCACACACCTTGGTGAGGGCGGATCTTCTTTACTCACTCCATTGATTCAAGTGCTCATCTCTTCTAGAAATGCCTCCCAGGTACAATGTCTTCTTAGCTGTCGGGGCATCTCTCAGTGCAGTCGCACAGACATCCAAAATCCACTCTCACAGGTGTGAAAAGGAGGGAGGCCGCTGCTCTGCTGCTGTGGGCTGGGAGGTAGAGGGTGAGGGGTGTGTGTTCCAGGTGACCCGGAGCCAAGAAGCTGCCCGTGTCGGGGGACCGTGAGAGAGGACAGATAGGTTAGAGAAGGCGTGTCTCTGCCTATCGCTCTAGACATCCGAGCAGGAGCTTGGGCTGTGTGAAATTCATGTTCCTTTCCGGCACTGGGTTCCCACCACCATGTCACCATCCAAATGGCCCTCATGAGCTGTGTCACCTTGAGAGTGCTTGGGATTTGCATTCCTAGGTGTGGCCAAGCCTGCAAGGACAGAGACCGAAGGGTCAGCTCGGATACCTCCTGGGGTAGAGCAAAGGTCACTCCAATTTTCACCTTTCTGTGTTTCCAAACGTACTTCAATGAGGAGAAGAAAACATTAGGGCTCCTTTCAGTTAAAAAAGAAGCAAGCACAAACCTTCCATCTTGCTTGGCTGCCTGGTTAGCCTGCGTTCCCGCTCCTGCTGGCGGCTTTCCTGGGGACGGTCCCACACTCAGAGGCCATGCTGCTTGGAGAGTCTTGACGGTCAATACTTCCCCCTCCTCCACCAAATTACGGGCATCCTTAGAGCAGAGTTTGCTGCCAATTAATTCATAATATGAAATATTTCGTATGCAGATCTAATTTCGTAACTGTCAGCTTTTATTTGCCAATGTGGCAAGCCTTTATTTGTTTCTATTAGAAAACCAAATCCCTAAAACTCAAAGTTCTTAATATTTTGAAATTTCAATTATCCACCGCGATTGTATCTCCATTTACCGTCGGATTTGCATGCAGTAAGAGCTGGCGGTAAACAAAAGTGACGTTTGAAGTGGGGAGCATTGTTTGAACCTCTAGCGAGAGCTTGATATCGTTATTTGCCTGAGAAATCCATTTTCCACAAGTAAGCCAGAAGAAGACCTGATAGAATTGCAAAGGCACTGTGAAAAGCCTGATTGCAGGTGTTGGGCAAAAGCCTGGCTGGGATCGTGATCTCGTGCAAGGTCTTGGAATTCCGAGGGAACCTGGACGGACCAGCGACCCCTCCAGGGGTGGCCGTCTTAGTGAGCCCAACAAGTTGGGACTTGCCCCTGCATGCCTGAGGCTAAATCTGTGTTCTCATCGGATCTTTAAAATCATGTGGTGTGTCTTACTGTGGTCTAGAAAACACTTAGTGTCTTGGAGTGCAAAGAAGCAAAAAGCAAGGAGATCCATGCTGTTGTAATCCAGGGGTTCGCGCTGCCTTTGTTTAAAGCAAACCAATAATGGATATCTTCAACCCTCCCTGTCCAACACACAGCTGGTGAGTGCGTGCTCACTTGCTGTGTGTTTCATTCGCTCGACACACTTTTACCGAGCACTGCTTTGGGTGCTGGGGATCAGACATGAGCACCGCAGGCCTTTGGAGGAGCCCATACTCTGGAGGTGAGCGTGAACATGCAGAAGCCCATCCTCTCAGCACGTAACATCTCAGCGTGTGGTGAGGAGCCTGCTCTGTAAGGAGGACAGGTGGCCTGCGCTGGGACCAGAGTTGCTGCTTCATCTCACAGAGTGGGTGAGGATAAGGCAGTCTTGAGACATACATGTGAATGGAGGTTTGCAAATCTTAACTGGTGTGCTTTAAGCCAATTTCATGCACTTCTCTAAACCCCAGGACAGCTCTAAAACCATCAGATGTTTCCAGCGGGACTGAGCATGTCTTAGTATGTGGCCTTCATTCCCTCAACCTCCTTTGTCAGAACATCCAGGCAGGGGCAGCTCCTCTCACTTGGTAATTGAAGGTGAGGGACTCAGGGGGGCTTGGCACGGGATGTCAAGGATGGAAGTGGGAGACTGCCCTGAACACAGGTCAGCGATGGACAACAGGAGTCTCGAAGCCAGACCCGGTGTCTGCAGGTGGACCTACAGTCATGAAGCCACATGCAGAGGTCCTCGGGCCAGTCTCCCAGTCCCCACCACTCATCAGACCATGGGCACCAGTGCTGCCTAAGGTGAGCCATCAAGTGTCATTGCCTGGATGATACATCTGGGAGGTGAGAGAAGGGTCAGTGACAGGGCCATGAGGAAGGTGCCCTGTGGGACCCAAGGGAGAAGAGCCTCCTGGCTGGCTTCCCAGTGGTGGGCACCATCTGTCACTGGGCCTCCCTTCAGGGATATGCAGGCTGGGATTGTGGCTGGGGCATATAGCCTTGTGAGCCAGGAGGGGAATGCCAGTCAGCTGAGCTTCAGACCTAGAGTGCATGGCGGATTTGAAACATCGCTGAATAGCCCATGAATACGTGCAATTATTATTTGTCAGTTGAAAAAAAAAAGCGGATACATCTAAGCATTTCTGTGTCTTGTGAGAGACACTAACATTAGATCTGTCTGAAGCCACTTTCAGAAATCTCCTTTGTGGTACCATTTCATTCTTTAAAAACTAGTTGGAAACCAACCACTGTTTCTCAAACTTATTCGGCTTCACTATCTCTGTGCTGATGCCCACGTGTTTTCTTCAGCTCAAAACGTGTTCCGCATCTAAGTCTTCCCTCTCTTGCTGGGCCATCCCCAAACAATCAGATGGCAACTATGAGGGAACCAGTCTAGGGAAGGGAAAGAGTCTAGCAGAGGACCAATCCTTTGGGAGGAGAAGGCAGAAGGATCACAGGGTGGATGCAGGAGGAATGGGGCACGACTCCCTGGCCAGGTGGGTCCTATGGCTGTGATCAGACAGTGGGAGGTTAGGGCTGGAAACATCAGAGGGAACTTGTGAGCCCAGATGACGTGAGATCTGCCATGTGTGGCTCTGGGTTGGGCTCATCAGAGTAGAGTGAAGGAATTTCGAGATATGCCGCTACAAGGCCAAGCCATGAAGGTTGGATTCTTCCACATACAGGACGAGCATTGCCAACAGCGATTGGAAGACGAGGAGGAGGTGAGCTGAGAGGGAGAGAATGGGAGAGATGAAAAAGAGGAATGAGGCAGAACCGGGAGCTCGTGGATGAATGGCGTGGTCTCCAAGAGACTGACCTACATAGGGGACGGGGTAGAGGCTGCTTATCCTGATCTCGCATCCATTCAAGTGCTCATTCTGTGCGCCAGGGCTATTTTGAGACTGTTCTGTGGCTCCTTTTATCCTCATGACACTATGAGGTCTGGTGTAGGCAGGGCTCATGAT
Source organism: Tarsius wallacei (assembly GCA_963574415.1). Taxonomy (NCBI): domain Eukaryota; kingdom Metazoa; phylum Chordata; class Mammalia; order Primates; family Tarsiidae; genus Tarsius; species Tarsius wallacei. The sequence goes on along the minus strand of CAUYQG010122827.1, from coordinate 5,181 downwards.
CTCCACTGGATCCAGGAGTAGATACATTCGTTGGTTATCTGCTTAAGGGTGTGCCGTAGCACGTGGGAGAGCAGGATGCCAAGCCCATTCCGCGGCTCCCAAGCCCCCCGCTCTTCATTCCTGGGCCAGATATCAGTGGGAGTGTGAAGCCGAGCACTGCCACATAATTATAGTTTGCAATCAGTAGTTGTGCTTCTGAAATAAAATGTAGTCATGGTCCTGGCTTCATATGACAGAGGACAAGACCTGGTTTGACAGCAGAATGCTCTGCTTTTCCACGTCCGGTCAGACAAGTGAGCCCTCCAGACCCTGGGGCATACGCAGAGCGAGCCTGACTCGTTCAGCGTAAAAGGACACTCACGGCTTATATGCTAACTAACAAAGAACCACCACTAATGGCAACAGAGCAAACCTGGGGGAATCCATGCGTGTCAATTCCAGTGGATTCTGGAAAGTCTTCGTAGGCTAATAAGTAATAACAGCCCAATTTTTATGACATCCCCTAAGCTTATCTTTGCAATATGAAACAACTGAACACAGAATTGCATTTTCCATTTGGCCCAGCTACAAATCCCATAACTGCTACTTTAAAAGGTACTAAGGCTTTGTGATGTTGCCTTAAAGAACCAAAGGACAATTACTGGCAAAAAAACCCCCCAAAACCAAAAAGTAATTTTATGCATAGCCATCCCTACAAAGGTCTCTTAAAAATAAGGGAGCGAAGCAAGGGGAGAATTGTCAAACTGTGTTTCCTTTGTCTGGTTCCAAGTCTCCTGACACACTCTGCAACCCTCCGTCTGTGCCGTAAACATGGCTCCGGACTGCTAACGACGCGGGCTGCTTTGTGAGGCTCCCTTTGAGTTGAGCGTCATAATTAAAATTCACAGCAGATGCTGCTGAAAACATGTAATCTATGCACAGAGGAAAAACAGTGAAACAAAGAAACATACCAACCCTGGTAAATTGCTAAAGAAATTTTCAAAGAGCAAAACAAACAAACACAGGAAAAGACCCTCGGTACAGAATCATTCATTCCATCAACAGAATAAAAACAATTCTCTTTGGTCATTGGTCTTCCCCCAGCTTTGCTCAGGCTGGAGGAATGCACAGCCCAGGGGAGACTGCTGCAGACTCTGCCTTCCTGGAATGGACTGTTTGTCCTGAGAGCCCTTCTTTTTTTGCCAACTATCCATCTAAATTCTAGAAGAAAACGTAAGTCACCACATCTGTGCTCTCTTCACCCTTGAGACCCTTCTTGGAGTGAGGTGGGCATGCGGCTGTCTTCTGGCCTGTAAAATAAGGAGCCTCCAATTTGGAGTTTTGCCTTCAAGACCCCTTGGGAGCACTTCCACCCTCTTCCATCCCAGGTCACTGGCCAATATGCCAGCTGACCTCAAAGGTGGATGGCCTCTGAGGCACTGAATGGCTGGAGCCCTCCCAACCCATCTCCCAACTCATATGGAAGAGTAACACGAGTGAGAAATAAAATTTCGTTACGGAGGACCCTGATGCTTTGTAGTTTATCTTTTCGAGAAGCTGGGGTCATCTTTTGTTCTAAAACGCCATCGGCCATCCAACCTATTCCCCAAGTTGTTGACGGGAGTATAAACCACCTGTTCATTGTGGTATCCTCAGTATCTGGCCGGCACCCAGATCTGAGAGAGTGGTCCTCCACACGTGTTGACTGTGTGAATGACACATACAAGGGCTCATCATCACCCTTAAAGGAAGGTCTGGCACAAGACGAGAATCATCCCCATGGGCACATAGGGAAAGGGCATGGACCCTGCTAAAAGTCCTACCTGGCTCGCCTTTCTCTGCAGAGCCAAAGACTCATCCTCATCTTGTGTCCTTCCAGACAGACCTGAGCCCCACACCACCCAAGGTCAATGTCTCCTGCTCACAGGGAGGTGGAGGCAGCATCTGGAGGGGGAAAGAGAGAGGTCAGAGAAGGAGCCCAGGGAGGTACTGTTTGTACAAAGGAAAAGGGACCTGGTTTCCTGGGATTCCTCCTCCCTCTGGAGTCATTTGGAGTATACGAAGAAAGCTACTCTGAGCTCAGCCTTAGTCTGAGAAAATAAATGTCTTCCAAATCAGACCAGAATCCCAAATCCGATAGTCAGTCACGTGGCTCCCTTGTCCTGACCCCCAGGGACTGCTGGAAGAGAAGCCAACCGACATGCTCTGCCACTGAGCTCTCCCCTGTGGTGGGCTGAGCCAGGGCCACCAGAGCCCCAGAAGCCAACCAAGAGTTCTGTCCGTGCTCATGGTCTTAGTCCATTTTCTGTTACTTATAGCAGCATACCTGAAACTGGGTAATTTAAAAAGAAAAAGAATCTATTTCTTTGCTTTTTTTAATAAGTCGTCTAAGCTGTTATCTTTTTTAAAAAATTTTTTCTTTATTTTAAAGATGTGGGTTACAATTTAAGGTTAGGTATACAAATGTTTATTATGCAGGTACCCTTGTTGATGAGGTGTGCCCCTCCCTCCCTTGGCAGTTTCTTTCAACTGCCAATCTACCTCCCTCCCACCCACCCCCACCCCGCTCCCGTGGTTTCCCACTACTGACAATCCCTTTCTTATAGTATTATGGTAATTGTTCAAGGTCCGCTTATGTGTGAGACTATATGGTACTCTGTTCTTTGTTTCTGTGATAGATCACTGAGTATGATGGACTCTAAATCCATCCAAGTTGTTGAGAAGACCATGTGTTTGCCCTTCTTTATGGCTGCATGATATTCCATTGTGTATATGTACCACATTTTTAAAATCCAGTCCAGCTTCAATGAACAACATGGTTGGTTCCATGTTTTTGCTATTGTGAATAGAGCTGCAACAAGCATACATGTGCAGGTATCTTTTTTGTAGAATACTTTGAGCTCTTCCAGGTATATTCCCAATAGGGGAATTGCTGGGTCCTATGGAAGGCTGATTTCTAGTTCTTTCAGAAATTGCCACACTGTCTTCCAAAGAGGGTGCACTAGTTTGCATTCCCACAGGCAGTGAAGAAGTGCTTCTTTTTCTCCGCACCCTTGCCAGTATCTGTTGTTGTTTGTTTTATTAATGATGGCCATTCTTATTCGGGTTAGGTGGTATCTCAGTGTGGTTTTGATCTGCATTTCTCTGGTGATGAGTGTGGCTGAGCACTTTTTCATGTGTCTGTTGGTTGCCCATATATCTCCTTTTGAGAAGTGTCTATCGTGTCTTTTGCCCACTTTTTAATGGGGCTGTTTGTTTTTTTCCTTTCGGCACATTTGAGTTCCTTGTAAATCCTAGATGTTAGGCCTTTGTCAGATATTCAGTTAGCAAATATTTTTTTCCCATTCTGTGGGCTGTCTCTCCACTCTCTTGATGATTTCTTTCACTTTGCAGAAGCTTGTCAGTTTGATTAGGTCCCACTTGTCTATTTTATCTCTTATGGTATGGGCATTTAGGGTTTTTATCAGGAATTGGTTGCCAATTTCCATAAGGGTATCTCCTGCATTTTCTAAGATTCTTATAGTCTGAGGTTTTACATTTAGATTTTTGATCCATTTAGAGTTAATTTTTGTGTATGGTGATAGGTAGGAGTCCTGTTTCAATGTTCTGCATGTGATTAGCCAGTTTTCCCAGCACAATTTACTGAATAGGTTCTCCTCTCCCCAGTGGTTGTTATTGGAGGCTTTGTCAAAGATGAGTTGATTGAGAAATTGTGGTTTTGCTTCTGGAATCTCTATCCTGTTCCCTTGGCCGGTGTGCCTGTTCTTGCACCAATACCAGGCTGTTTTGATTATTGTAGCCTTATAGTAAAGTTTGAAGTCTGGATATATGATACCTCCTGCTTTGTTTCTTTTGCTAAGAATTGTTTTGGCTATTTGTGGTCATTTATGATTCCATATGAATTTCTGTATTTTCATTTCCAGGTCTGAGAAGAATGATGTTGGTAACTTAATGGGTATTGTGTTGAATCTGTAGATTGCTGTTGGTAGGACGGACATCTTAACAATGTTGACTCTTCCTATCCACGAGCATGGAATATTTTTCCATTTTTTAGTGTCTTGGGTTTCTTTGAGCAGTGTTTTGTAGTTCTCATTGCAAAGGTCTTTCACTTCTCTGGTTAGGAAGATGCCGAGGTATTTCATTTTTTTTCTGGATATTGTGAATGTGATTGTGCTTTTTATTTGGTTCTCTGCCTGCCTGTTGTTGGTGTATTTTGTACCCTGTGTCTTTGCCAAAGTCCTTTTTTAGCACAAGCAGGTTTATGACAGATTCTCTTGGATTTTCGAGGTATAGGATCATATCGTCAGCAAGGAGGGATAATTTGACTTCCTCTTTGGATACCCCTGATTTCCTTCTCTTGTCTCATTGCTCTTGCTAGGACTTCCAACACAATGTTGAACAAGAGGGGTGAGAGTGGGCAGTCTTGTCTTATTCCAGTTTTCAAGGGAAATGTTTCCAGTTTCTGTCTGTTTTACAATATGCTAGCTGTGGGGTTTATTGTAGATGGCACTTACTATTTTGAGGTATGTTCCTTCTATACCTAGGTGTTAGAGGGTTTTTATCAAGAAGGGATGCTGCATTTTATCGAAAGCTTTTTCTGCATCTTATGATATAATTATGTGATTCTTGTTTTAACATCTTTTGATGTATTTGATTACATTTATGGTCTTGTGGATGTTGAACCAGCCCTGCAGTCTGGGGATAAAGCCTACTTGGTCATGGTGGATGATTTTTGAGATGTGTTGTTGGATCTGATTTGCTAGAATCTTGTTGAGGATTTTTATATCTATGTTCATCAGGGATATAGTTCTCTTTTTCTTTGTTGGGTCTTCATCCCATTTGGGTGTGATGTTAGCATCACAAATGATTTGGGGAGAATTCCCTCTTTCTCACTTGTCTGTAATATTTTCTCAATTGCCTGGATCCTTTCACATAGTCGGAATTACAGGTGTGCGCTACCACATCCAGCTAATTTCTTATTTTATTTTATTTTAGAGACGAGTTCTCACCAAGTTGCCTGGCTGGTCTCGAACTAGCGGACTCAGGCAATCCACTCACCTCAGCCTCCCAAAGTGCTGGAATTACAAGCGGAGTCACTGAGTCTGGCCTGGAATATTTTCAATAAGATTGGTATCAGCTCATTCTTTGTAAGTCTTTTTCTTTTTCTTTCTTTTTTTTTTTTTTTGAGTTGGAGTCTCACTA